>WNWK01032086.1:0-22177 GCA_009830355.1 Cherax destructor
GATCAAAAAACCCTAAAAATAATGGAAGTTACAATCCGTAGATCATTAACCACTTCAAATATCTCTTGGAAATTGAACTCTAACCAAAACCCAGTTGTCATCCTGTCGATTGAAGCGGCGGCCAGACCTGACCAGCATATGAAACTGCAATGTTATTCAACTCTAGAAAGCTAAGGGTCCCTAGTTGAGATCTATACTAGTAAAAACGGCAAAACCTTCGGCAACCTCCACTTCGATGAAGGCAACGTCATTGCAGGGGAATTGAAAAAAATTCATTCTAAGGACCTGGGCTTCATCCTTTACAGGCATTTCTAGGCAATGACCAGACAATGGTGCTAGAAACCAGCCCTCTACTGCGTTGACAATGCAACAACAGCAATTTATGACATGATTTAAAAAAACAGAACACCGAGACTGCTGAAGGCAGAACACGTGCCCAGGAGAATACCAGAGCGTCACCTTCGCGATCACCTGGCAACCAAAGCTTTCTCAACTCGAACTTCCACCCCAAGGAACTCTGCTTCATAAAACAAAATATTACCCACACGTAACGCCCTGTATACATGTGTACTAGTTCTGACAGTGCGGTATGCATCCTCAATAAATCTCAAGATCACGTAAGATGTTAGCCACTGACACCACCACATCATTGTCCATCCATCTCTATCCTTCCTCCCCATCCTTACCAGGGTTCTGATCATCGTTCGTTCGTACTTCAGAGGTTCAAGAAAATGCATAACTTCATTAGACTCATTTCAAGATACAGTGCTTCGGAATTTAACCCTTGCTAAAGAGGCTTACTGTGTAGGCGAACTTGTCGGTTTGTATATTATTAACACATTCAGATTTGTTCAGTCAAATACAGAGGAGAATGCATGTAGACAGCAGTAGCGGCGAGGTAATGATGAAGTAATCAGTATTATCATTCCATACACTGGAGTTGAACTCTTCTCAGGCTGAAGGACTGAACCTCAACTGTTTATCCAAGGTTGATGGACTGATTACATAATATTTACCTCGCCATTACATCTTTTTAAATCCATTCTCTGTATTTGACTGAAGAAGCCTCACGTAGGCGAAACGTTTCAACAATGAAGATACCCAACTGTTCCCGTGTCCTATTCATCGACAATGATAATATTACTTAGTTTCAATATATTATGGGAATTACCCAGGTAACTGCAATCAAGTCTCTCTTCAGACTTTCTCTTATCCGACTTCATGGGGCTGAGAAATTACCTAGGGAGGCTGGGTGGGATGGCCTGACTATGGGTCGGGTAGGTGGTTTGGTAGCCAATATAAACGTTTTCAGAGCGTAGTTCTAGCTGCAGACAACTTTTGTTCCATGTAGGGAAATTAGATCTAACAAAAATGATCCTAAATGGATGAACAATAGATTAAAACATCTCATTGGTCAAAGAGAGGCATATAAGGCGTATCAAAAAGGGGATAGGCAGATAAGAAATCAATATTTTCAATTAAAGAAAATAAAAAAGGAATAAGAAAAGCAAAAGGGATTATGAGGCTAAAGTTGCAAGGGATTCGAAGACTATCCCAAAGGGTTCTTTCAGGTATACAGAAGTAATATTGGGACAAGATAGGCCCACTTAAGAGTAACTCTGGTCAGATCACTGACAGTGATAAAGATATGTGTGAAATTTTCAATCTTACTTCCTCTCAGTTTTACTCAGGAAGATACTAGCGGAATTCAGAAAAATAAATTATGTAGAACAGGACGTTAATAAACTATGCACGATTGGGGTAATTGGTGACATGGTCCTCAGACAAATAGAAATTAAAACCTAACAAATCCCCAGGCCCTGATGAACTGTTTGCAAGAGTTTTAAAGGAATGTAAGGGGAACTTAACAAACCTTTGGCAAATCTTATCAATGTATCACTACAAACTGGCATAGTGCCAGACAAGTGGAAAAATGGCAAATGTAATACCTATTTACAAGACAGGTGACAGGTCCTTAGCTTCTAACTATAGACCAATAAGCCTTACCTCCATAGTTGGTAAATTTATGGAATCAATAATTGCCGAGGCAATTCGTAGCCATCTTGAAAGGCAAAATTGATTAATGATTCTCAACGGTTTTACTAATTTGTTTCACTAAGGTGTTTCAGGAGGTAGATCATGGTAATGAATATGATATTGTGTATATGGACTTCAGTAAGGCTTTCGATAGAGTTCCACATCAGAGGCTACTGAGGAAACTTAAGGCACACGGAATTTGTGAATTTTTCTTGGGTAGAGGCATAGTTAACAAATAGGCAGCAGTCAGTTTGCATAAATGGGGAGAAATCACAATGGGGCACGTCACGAGGCGGCGTGCCACAGGGTCAGCGTTGGGCCCCTTGTTGTTCACAATTTACATAAACGACATAGATGAGGGAATAAATAGCAACATAAGCAAATTTGCTGATGACACCAAAATAGGCCGTTCAATTCATTCTAATGAGGACGTTAGAGCACTCTAGGATGATTTGAATAGACTGATCAGTGGTCGGAGAAGTGGCAGATGCAGTTTATTGTAGACAAATCAAAGTTCTAAATGTTGGGCAGGACAATAACCATGCCACATTAAACTGTATAATGTAAATCTTAATACTTGTGATTGCGAGAAGGATTTAGGAGTTCTGGTTAGCAGTAATCTGAAACCAAGACAACAGTGCATAAGTGTTCGAATAAAGCAAACAGAATCCTTGGCTTCATATCAAGAAGTATAAATAATAGAAGTCCTCATGCTGTTCTTCAACTCTTTATATCTTTGGTTAGGCCTCATGTAAATTATATTGCTCAGTTCTGGTCACCGTATTACAGAATGGATATAAATGCACTGGAAAACGTACAGAGGAGGATGACAAAGTTGATCCATGTATCAGAAATCTCTATGAGGATAGACTGAGGGCCTGAATCTGCACTCTCTAGAAAGGCGTAGATTTAGGGGGGATATAATTGAGGAGTATAAATGGAAAACAGGAATAAATAAAGGGGATGGAAAGGAATTTATAGGCACATAAAAAGAGGTGAGAGTCATCTTATAAATCAGTATACTGACATTAAGGGACGTTTAAAAGGGATAAGGAAAGTGTTACGCAGAAATTGGGGTTTCCCTGAGGCTAATGCCTTGTCTAAGGGCAAAGGGTAAAAGTTACACAAAACCCCTGTAAAACTAGGCCTTCAGGTCTATCCCCATAAACAAAGCTACGGTGTTACCCGTGTGGTTTAGTGCTCCACTGGGTTAGGGTATCAGAAGGTTCCACACAAAAATTCCTAGGTAAGAAAATATACATTTATTTACTTATATTAAACTATATACAGTCCAAACACGCCTCTTCACAAATCAATTAGCCAAACCCCCTCAAAAACAGTACAGGACGGAGAAGGCGGCCGGGTGGTCACTAAAAAAAAAAAAACAATACACTAAGCGGTCAGCCAAGCCACCACTCCCGCCCTCCGAACACATCTCCTCCTATTTCTTCAGTTCACACTCGTCCCTTAGGGCCCCGACCATGTCCGAGCCCAGGGTGTGTACTGGTACACCATAAAAGAGCCTATGGCTTGAGTTAGCTACACAAAGGGAATACAACATCACAAACTTAGCTGAACACAGGCTCCGTCTCGCCAGCCGCTATCCATGCCGCGCACATGTGTAACCCACGCGACGCCTACACCCTCACCACAAAACTTTGGCAAATAAATCTCTAGCTGGATTCTCTATTTCACCACTTAAACTTACTTTACAGTATTCCCCAAAAGGACAGCATATTTCTAAAATTATAATTTACATTTATCTAAAGGTTATACATTATTATTACTGTTTTCCTAATTACCTGAAATTTATGGCACACTTCTCCAATAGCTATATATTACGTATATTTAAATGTCATGCAGAAACCTGCATAACACCCCCCCCCTAGACCATAGGTCTCACTCTGCTAGCGGGGTCCACACGGACACCGCTAGGCAAGGGAAAAAAGGAAATAAACATAAACATTATAACTGGAGAATTAGTCACACAATCATGACTTTTAGGCACTGTTCATATTTAATATTACTTTAACAGTCTGAGGCTATTAGATTGCGGACATGTGAAACTCGCCTAACATAAAAGTGATCAAGTTCTATGCCAGCCGAGCCCACAGTCACGCTTTGACAAAACTATGTTAGGAAAAGGCACCATCACAACACAGCGGTGGCCACACACTGGCGTTGATGCGTTTTACTAAATTACAATAAACATGATAATAATGTAAAGAGTGAACATTGTACATACTACCCTGAGAAGTGCCATTTAATAACAAACATAAGAGCTAAGTATCACACCTATTGATTTCCCATCTATCTTGACACATGTTAGTAATGCTGTAAGACAGATTTAAAGTATGTATGACACCACCAATGCTTGAAACAGGAACACTATCAAGAGTAGTGAAAAGAGAGAAAAACAATTCTTATTAAATTCTACGTAGAAAGAAAGATCACATAACCACCCCCATCTCACAGCAATCTTTAATAAACAAAACTGGTTCCCCATGACACACCTCTACGAGAAACAGGAGAGCATGGGAGAGGAGAAAAATATCAGGCCCCAAAAACCAGGTGAATAGTCACATAAATTTTGTTGGCGGGACTGTGGCCATAAACACTGGAGTCATCACCAAAGACCCCTCTAATAGGTGGACCTACCAGGCCGGCACCTACATGTCATTCCAAGGACCCTGGAGTCACCCCAGTGGTGATCCAAAAAAATTTAAAAGTCCTGGAGAAGCAAAACACCCTGGATCATTTGATATGACCCAAATAAAAGTGGGGGGCATCACCGCCAGCCCCACGTTCACCCAAAACATTAGGTCCAACAGCCCCTATACCAACATAAAACACAGGTGAGGCATACCAGCCAGCACCTAAAAAAACACAGGTGAGGCGTACCAGCCAGCACCTAAAAAAAAACGGAGCATACCTTACCTAGGTATGGCACCTTATGTGACTACCCCCAAAACACACCATAGGGCGTTCTGATACCTCCAACTCCGCTCAACCTGCATTTCTCCTTTTGGTGGTCAAGGTTCCATCTACTCGTCTACCGCAAATCACTGCAAAACAAGAACAGATAAGTAATCTATACACTACATCTTGTACATTACACACGAGACAAGGCATCAGCAACC
The DNA here is from genome assembly GCA_009830355.1 of Cherax destructor. NCBI lineage: Eukaryota > Metazoa > Arthropoda > Malacostraca > Decapoda > Parastacidae > Cherax > Cherax destructor. The sequence continues at coordinate 5,178 of WNWK01032086.1, forward strand.
ACATTCTCCGCTCCCTTCACGTAATGAATCACCAGATTAAGAGGTTGGAGAAACAAGGCCCACCTAGTGAGTCTCTGGTTGTGGTTCCTCATTAGGTGAAGGAAACGTAAAGGATTATGGTCGCTATAAACAGTTATAGGATACATTGATGCTGATATATACACTTCATACTGCTGCAAGCCAATACTAAAGCAAGAGCCTCCTTTTCTATAGTGGCATAATTCTTTTGATGTTTTAAGTTTTGCCGAAGTAACTGACTGGCAATAACTGTCCTGCTACCTCTTGTAGTAAGACAGCCCCAACACCCGTGTCACTGGCATCTACTTGTAAGAAAATGGTAGCTCAAAATTAGGACTAGTCAGCACAGGAGCACTAGTAAGCAGGGCCTTTACACTTTCAAATGCCTGTTGACACTTAATGTCCCACACAAATGTTCTCTTAGAGCTAGTAAGGTCTGTGAGTGGGGAGATTACCTTAGACAGATTAGGACAGAACTTCCTGTAAAGGTTACCATGCCAACAAAACGCATAACCTCCTTTCGGTTCTTTGGTACAGGATAATTGTCTATAGCCTCCACCTTGGCATTCACTGGGGCCACTTTCCCTGGCCAATAACATGTCCTAGAAAGGTTACCTGCGCTTGCCCAAAAACACTTTTAGCCAAATTAACTGTGAGCTGAGCACCAGCCAGCCTAGAGAAAAGCTCTCTAAGCTGCCTCACATGCTCCGTCCAACAGTCACTAAAAATAACAAGGTCATCAATATAACACCGCACCCCCTTTAGGCCACGTATAACCCCTTGCATCCTGCGTTGAAAACAGGAGGGCGCGTTACGAAGCCCAAATGGGAGAACCTTGTACTGAAAAAGCCCATCTGGCGTTACAAAAGCCGAGATGTCACTGGCACGTGGGGTTAAAGGGATCTGGTAATATCCCTTCAACAAATCTAACTTACTGACATATTTAGCTCCTCCCACCGCATCAATGACATCATCCATCCTCGGAAGAGGAAAACAATCAGCCTTAGTTACTAAATTAACCTTGCGGTAGTCAGTGCACATCCTCATGGTGCTATCTGGTTTGGGAACCATTAAGCAGGGGGATGCCCACTCACTCTCAGAAATTTCACCTCTTTCTCCATGCTTGCCCTCTTTTGTGGGTTCATTCGGTAAGGACCCTGCCGAATTGGCTCAGCTTCTCGTACATCTATATCCTGGGTTGTAAGTTGCTTACTCGAGGAACATCCCCAAACAAATCCTCAAACTGAGAAAGAAGCTGAACCAGCTCGGCAATCCTCTCCTTACTAAGGCCCAACATACATTGTGTAGGGTCCTTTAACAATGCCCTGTTACTAAGATGTACATCTGTGGTTCCCTGTAAATCAGCGTCCAACCCTGGATCACCTACTATATTAACACTCGCCACACCTCTTTGATGATACTTTTCAGCCTGTTTATATGCACCTCACGCTCAGACTTCCGCCGCCCAGGTGTGTGGATTCTGTAATTCTGATCAGTGACTTTTCCAACCACCTTGTACGGCCCACTGTACTTCGCTTTTAAGGCATTACCAGGCACCGGTTCCAATGCTAGTACCTCCTCTCCCACTTCAAAGGTACGGCGCACGGCTTTGCGGTCAAACAGTTTCTTCATCTTGGTTTGGCTGTTGTGCAGGTTCTCAGATGCCAGACACTTCATGTGAGCCAAACGGTCTCTGAAAGTGAGAAAATCCTCCGAGGGCAGCCTCACAACCCTCGCCAAGCCAGTGCTCCTTCAAAATCGTCAGTGGGCCCCTTACTTGGTGACCATAGATCAATTCGAAGGGACTATAGCGTAACGAGTCCTGAGTGCTGTCCCTCACGGCAAATAAAAGGAGGGGAATGCCCTCATCCCAGTCCTTCTGGTACTGGGTGCAATAAGCACGAAGCATAGTCTTGAGAGATTGGTGAAATCGCTCCACTACCCCTTGACTCTCTGGGTGATATGCAGTGGAGGTGGTCACTTTAATATTAAACTCCTCCAAAACTGTACGAAAATGTTTAGACGTAAAGTTTGACCCCTGATCTGTTTGAATTTCCTTAGGGACCCCTACTTGGGTAAAAAACTTCACCAATGCTCTCAAAACTACACGTGCAGTAATTTTACGTAGTGGAATGGCCTCCGGAAACCTGGTAGAGGAACAAATAATAGTGAGTAAGTACTGGTTGCCCATCTTTGTCCGGGCAAAGGTCCCACACAGTCCACCACCAGCCTGCGGAAAGGTTCCCCAACTGCTGTGATTGGGTTAAGAGGGGCTGGTTTAATTCCCTGATTAGGTTTTCCTATCCTTTGGCAAACTGGGCATGATTCTACATACTTACCCACTGATTCCCATATCTGGGGCCAGTAAAAATGCTTGGAAATCTTGCCCATAGTCTTTTAACACCTAAATGGCCTCCCATGGGGACATCATGGGCCAAACACAAAACTTGATACCTGAACGGCTCCGGCACCACCACTTGATAGAGTGCCTCCCTGTCACCATCATTTGACCTTTCATCCGATAAGGTCTTTCTCATCAAAATACCTTCTGCTAAAAAGAAACATTTAATTAGTTTAGAGGCCTCTTCCTCGGTAACAGCAGATGACCGAATAGCGTTCAGGGTGTCGTCACACCCCTGGGCCTCGATCAGCTGTTCTCGAGTCGGAGTCGCCCCCCCTATACCACCTCCAAGACCCCCACACCAACTGGGTCCTACCTGGGTTGGTTCCTCACTTCCCTGAGTCCCCTGCAGGTTGGACTCGAGGAATAGGTTTACCAAACCCAAATCTTGACCAGACTGGTCAAGGAGCGACACTGCAGTTTTATCTTTTGCCATTTTCCTAGTTACTGCACACACTGGAAACAGCTCCGGCAAGGTAGCCCTAGCTTTGTCCTCCCACTTCTGCGAGTCTGGGTCCTTCCAAACCAAAGGGTCCTCACTTTCAAGAAAGCCCATCACATTATTTCCTAACAGAAGGTCAACCCCTTCAAAGGTATATCCTCTGTGATACCTACCGTTAAGTAACCACACTGGTATGCAGACTCCACCCATAACCTGTGTACTGGAGTCCTGATAGTGAATCCAGTAATCCCCTTAAGAAAAATGTCCAACCCGGTGGATGTGGCATCAGACACTGGCACAACACCCTTGCGAAGCAAGGTGTATGTACTGCAAGAGTCCCTCAATGACATAACACCTTGTACCCTACCTTCATTTTGGTGAATGGCCACGGTGGACTTACTTGAAAAGACCTTCATCCGAGGGTCCAACACTGCCGGTTTACCTGATATACCCTGAGGTGACACGTCAATACTAGCTACGGTGTGGGTAGCTGGAGTATTTACCGGAGAAGCCCCTGCACCAGCCCGATCTCTACGCATCTTCTTGCAATAGGGCTGCAGGTGGCCCTGTTTGTGACAATAATTACAGTAATAAGGTGTAACGGCCCCTGCCCATTTGACCTAGGTTAGGTCTCTTGACCCTGACGACCTGGGCTTGTCCTACCTGTACCCTGGAGTCCTGGACCAGTGGCTCTGGACTTAAAACTTTCCTGGGTAGGTACTGGAAAATTAGGCTTATTAAAATTCTGGTGGTTATTCGGCTGGAAAACAGGTGACTTAAACTTCTGAAATTTCCTACCCCTACTGGTAGGTGGAGAAAACTTACCATTATTAGTGGGTGGTGGGTGATAATTACTACCAAATTTTTGGTTAGCTAAAAATCTATCACCTAGCTCTAAAGCATATTTAAAATCATCCGGATCCTTCTCCTCAAGATAAGCCTTAAGGTCAGGAGGAGCATTCTTTAAAAGATCCTCAAGCAAAATTAAGGTACGCACTCTCTCATAACTGTCACCCACATCTTTGGAGCGCCACCACCTGTCTAAAAGTGACATCTTCTCCTTACCATAATCTAAGAGAGACTGCCCTGCTTGAAATTTAAGCCCTCTAAACTTCTGCCGATACCTTTCTGGCAAAATCTGATAAGACAATAAAACTACCTCCTTCAGCCTCTTATAATCAGCAAAGTCTGGTCCCTCTAGAGAACTAACTGCCTGTAAGCCTTTACCAACTAATTGTGTACGTGCTAATGTAGCCCATTCCTTTTCCGGCCAATCTTGGGATTTGGCCGTACTTTCAAATAAGAGAAAAAACTGGTCTGGGTCTTTCTCGAGGAACTTGGGCACAAATTTGATGGCTTTGTCCAAATGAAATAAATTTACACACCTGTTGGTGGTTTGCTTTAACCTTTCTAAGTCTTGTAATTCTTGGATCTTTGTACGTTCAATCCTTAACAAGTCTTTTTGTTGCTCAATTATGTCCAATTTCAACCTCATAATTTCTGCTTCCTTATCCAGGTCCCTACCAGTGGAACCTAACCCAGGGTTTCCTCCATCACCCACAACAACCCCAGCAAGGTCACCACTGTGAGACATTTTGGGACAATATAGCACAAACTCTTGCTATCCACAACACTTATATAAAATAATAAATCACACAGTAAAGCACCAACACAAAATTATTATAAGAAACACAAGGAGTAATTATCCTGGAACTCCCCAAAAATGAAACAGGATAGCACACAAAATCTGGCAGAAAAATAGAGCTATTTCACCTGCCAAGGAAAAATATCTCCAAAAAAATTAGGTATTAATAACAAGAAAACCAACCATATTGCACCTACAAAGGTAAATTATGCACCAAAATTTGTATTATTAACACCCTTAAAAATCAGCAATATTGCACCTGCAGGTGTAAATTATTCAACAAAAATATGTATTAATAACACCTTGAAAAATCAGCAATACTGCAAACAAAACAAATAAAATCTGGGGTTATTGCACCTGCAAAAGGCAAATTGTACCCCCAAAAATACTGGTAATAACAATAAAATCAGCACTATTGCACACAAAACAAATAAAATCTGGGGTTATTGCACCTGCAAAGGCAATTGTTCCCCCAAAAATACTGGTATTAATAACAAGAGGTATTAATAACAATAAAAGTAAGCAATAGAGCACTTGCAAAGGTAAATTAGGTCCCAGAAAAATTATGGGCACTAATAACAAAAAAAATTAGACCTATTTCACACAAAACTAGCAGTAACCTGAGTACTACACCTGCAAAAGTAAGGCCACATTTTAGTGTAGGTATTTTCTAGTGAATCCTTCCTCTAACCAACCCAATAAAGTATGATTATTAACTTTCCAGGTTGCAAACTTGAATTACCACAAAATTTGATAATTCTCCCATATACAGGCCCCCATGTTACGCAGAAATTGGGGTTTCCCTGAGGCCTAATGCCTTGTCTAAGGGCAAAGGGTAAAAGTTACACAAAACCCCTGTAAAACTAGGCCTTCCAGGTCTATCCCCATAAACAAAGCTACGGTGTTACCCGTGTGGTTTAGTGCTCCACTGGGTTAGGGTATCAGAAGGTTCCACACAAAAATTCCTAGGTAAGAAAATATACATTTATTTACTTATATTAAACTATATACAGTCCAAACACGCCTCTTCACAAATCAATTAGCCAAACCCCCTCAAAAACAGTACAGGACGGAGAAGGCGGCCGGGTGGTCACTTAAAAAAAAAAAAAACAATACACTAAGCGGTCAGCCAAGCCACCACTCCCGTCCTCCCGAACACATCTCCTCCTATTTCTTCAGTTCACACTCGTCCCTTAGGGCCCCGACCATGTCCGAGCCCAGGGTGTGTACTGGTACACCATTAAAAGAGCCTATGGCTTGAGTTAGCTACACAAAAGGGAATACAACATCACAAACTTAGCTGAACACAGGCTCCGTCTCGCCAGCCGCTATCCATGCCGCGCACATGTGTAACCCACGCGACGCCTACACCCTCACCACAAAACTTTGGCAAATAAATCTCTAGCTGGATTTCTCTATTTCACCACTTAAACTTACTTTACAGTATTCCCCAAAAGGACAGCATATTTCTAAAATTATAATTTACATTTATCTAAAGGTTATACATTATTATTACTGTTTTTCCTAATTACCTGAAATTTATGGCACACTTCTCCAATAGCTATATATTACGTATATTTAAATGTCATGCAGAAACCTGCATAACAGAAAGCTAAACAGGACTATGAAATTAAAGTTGCTAGGGATTCAAAGACTAACCCAAAAGTTTTTTCCATGTTTATAGAACAAAAGTTAGAGATAAGAGGGTCCCCTTAAAAATAACTCTGGGCATCTTACTGACAAGGAGAATGATATGTGCTCTATTTTTAATAATTATTTTCTCTCGGTTTCCACACAGGAAGACCCTAATAATATCCCAGTAATTATTTTTTATAGTCTCCCTGAAGAAGATAAATTATGTAATATCACAATCACTAGCGAAATGGTTATGAAACAAGTAGACCGACTGAAACAAAATAAATCGCCGGGTCCTGATGAGCTTTCTGCAAGGGAGTGATATACAAGGGAGTGTGATATACAAGGGAGTGTGATATACAAGGGAGTGTGATATACAAAGGGAGTGTGATATACAAAGGGAGTGTGATATACAAAGGGAGTGTGATATACAAAGGAGTGTGATATACAAAGGAGTGTGATATACAAAGGAGTGTGATATACAAAGGGAGTATACAGATGTGATATACAAAGGAGTGTGATATACAAAGGAGTGTGATATACAAAGGAGTGTGATATACAAAGTGTGATACAAAGGAGTGTGATATACAAGGGAGTGTGATATACCAAGGAGTGTGATATACCAAGGGAGTGTGATATACCAAGGGAGTGTGATATACCAAGGAGTGTGATATACCAAGGAGTGTGATATACCAAGGGAGTGTGATATACCAAGGGAGTGTGATATACCAAGGGAGTGTGATATACCAAGGGAGTGTGATATACCAAGGGAGTGTGATATACCAAGGGAGTGTGATATACCAAGGGGGAGTGATATACCAAGGGGGAGTGATATACCAAGGGGGAGTGATATACCAAGGGAGTGTGATATACCAAGGGAGTGTGATATACCAAGGGAGTGTGATATACCAAGGGAGTGTGATATACCAAGGGAGTGTGATATACCAAGGGAGTGTGATATACCAGGAGTGTGATATACCAAGGGAGTGTGATATACCAAGGGAGTGTGATATACCAAGGAGTGTGATATACCAAGGGAGTGTGATATACCAAGGGAGTGTGATATACCAAGGGAGTGTGATATACCAAGGGAGTGTGATATACCAAGGGAGTGTGATATACCAAGGGAGTGTGATATACCAAGGGAGTGTGATATACCAAGGGAGTGTGATATACCAAGGGAGTGTGATATACCAAGGGAGTGTGATATACCAAGGGAGTGTGATATACCAAGGGAGTGTGATATACCAAGGGAGTGTGATATACCAAGGGAGTGTGATATACAAAGGGAGTGTGATATACAAAGGGAGTGTGATATACAAAGGGAGTGTGATATACAAAGGGAGTGTGATATACAAAGGGAGTGTGATATACAAAGGGAGTGTGATATACAAAGGGAGTGTGATATACAAAGAGAGTGTGATATACAAAGAGAGTGTGATATACAAAGGGAGTGATTGCAAATTAGAACTCTGTGAACCATTAACTAAGATTTTTAATTTATCTCTTCAAACAGGTGTAATGTCTGATATGTGGTAGATGGGTAATGTAATTCCTATTTTTAAAGCAGGGGACAAGTCACTACTGCCAAATTACCACCCAGTAAGCCTGACCACAATTGTTGACAAATTACTAGAGTCAATTATAGCTGATATTATTAGAAGCTATCTAGATAACCATAATATTATGATTAATGATACTCAGCATGGATTCACGAGGGGCCGTTCCTGCCTATCTAATTTATTAACCTTCTTCAGTAAAGGCTGTTGATCACGATAAAGAATTCGATATTGTTTATTTAGACTTTAGTAAGGCTTTTGATAGAGTACCGCACCAGAGACTGTTAAAGAAAGTGGCAGCTCATGTTATTTGGGGAAAAGTGCTGTCATGGATCGGGTCATGGCTCACCAATAGAAAGCAGAGAGTGTGCATAAATGGGGTTAAATCCGAGTGGGGACTTGTAATAAGTGGTGTTCCAAAGGGTTCAGTCTTAGGCCCGTTGTTATTTATAATATATATCAATGACCTTGACGAGGAAATTACTAGTGACATGAGCAAATTCGCCGACGACACGAAGATAGGTAGGATAATTGATTCAAACATAGATGTTATGGAACTTCAGGAAGATTTAGACAAACTTAATTCGTGGTCAGAAAAGTGGCAGATGCAGTTCAATGTAGATAAATGCAAGGTTCTGAAGCTCGGAAGTTTCCATAACCCAAGCACGTATAAGTTAAATAACGTAGAACTTAGCCATACAGATTACGAAAATGATTTGGGGGTTACGGTAAGAAGCAACCTTAAACCAAGACAGCAATGCCTAAGCGTACGTAATAAGTCAAACAGATTACTGGGATTTTAATAAAGAAGTGTAAGCAACAGAAGGCCAGAGGTTATATTACAGCTTTATACATCGTTAGTAAGGCCTCACCTAGATTACGCAGCTCAGTTTTGGTCTCCATATTACAGAATAGACATAAATTCGTTAGAAAACATTCAGCGTAGAATGACTAAATTAATACATAGCATTAGAAATCTTCCTTACGAAAAAAGATTGAAGACCTTTAAATTACATTCACGTGTAAGACGAAGAATGAGGGGAGATATGATCGAGGTATACAAGTGGAACATGGGTATTAATAAAGGGGATATAAATAAGGTCTTGAGGATATCTCTCCAAGAGAGAACCCGCAATAATGGATTCAAGTTAGATAAGTTTAGATTTAGAAAGGATATAGGAAAGTATTGGTTTGTAAATAGGGTAGTTGATGAGTGTAACAGAATGCCTAGTAGGGTTATTGAAGCTAGGACCTTGGGTAGTTTCAAATTTAGGTTGGATAAATTTATGAGTGAGAGGTTAGATTTGAAAATTGGGTTGAGCAAATATTCTGTTAGTGAGATGGATTGTGAAGGACCTGCCTAGTATGGACCAAAAGGCCTGCTGCAGTGTTCTTCTTTCCTTATGTTCTTAAAACGTGCTGAAAATATCCAGCCAAGACAGGACTCGCAGCAATGATTTCAAGTTGGAAAAGTTCAGATTCAGGAAGGATATAGGAAAGCACTGGTTTGGTAATAGAGTTGTGGATGAGTGGAACAAACTCCCGAGTACCGTCATAGGGGCTGGGACTTTGTTAGATAAATACATGAGTGGGTGTGGGTGGGTGTGAGTTGGACCTGACTAGCGTGTGCTACTAGGTCTTATGCCGTGCTCCTTCTTTAAGTGGAAGTGACCTGACTACCTGGAGTTTACCTGGAGAGGGTTAACTCGAGGTAGTCAGGTCAAAACCGGCGAGTGATGGACCTGCCTCGCATGGGACAGTAGGCCTGCTGCAGTGTTCCTTCTTTCTTATTGTCTTATTTACTTGCAATAACATTTTACTCCAATCTGCAGTACATAAGAACATAAGAAAGAAAAAAACAATGCAGCAAGCCTACTGGCCCATGCTTGGCATGTCCAATTCTTCCACCGGCTTAAGCTAATGTCTTAACCTGGCAGAAATTATAGAGTTAATACATTTTAACCATGTCAGAAAGTTTTTGTTTAAAGAATGCAAATATAATTTATACCGCACACGTTTTCATCACACAGTTTTGATAGATTTCATCTTCATGGTGTTTTGGCAACTAATACAATTAATGTTATATGACTGATTTCCCTTTAAATATATGTTATATTAACTCGTTGTTACGAAGCTCCAAACTCACATCTACGAATGATATCCTGTAATGCCGATACGTACCAGCTGGTGGCCAGAAGTCATCACAACGAAGCATCACCGGCAATATCCTCACCACTGGTTCACGACCCTCTCTTGCAAAGAATAAAAAGGCACAAGAACATACTTTGACTGTTCCACTCAACTACCCTATTTCCAAACCAATACTTTCCTATATCCTTTCTAAATCTAAACTTATCTAACTTGAATCCATTATTGCGGGTTCTCTATTGAAGAGATATCTTCAAGACCTTATTTAAATCCCCTTTGTTAATACCCATTTTCCACTTGTATACCTCGATCATGTCTCCCCTCATTCTACGTCTTACAAGTGAATGTAATTTTAGGGTCTTCAATCTTTCTTCGTAAGGAAGATTTCTAATGCTATGTATTAATTTAGTCATTCTACGCTGAATGTTTTCTAACGAATTTATGTCCATTCTGTAATATGGAGACCAGAACTGAGCTGCATAATCTAGGTGAGGCCTTACTAATGATGTATAAAGCTGTAATATAACCTCTGGACTTCTGTTGCTTACACTTCTTGATATAATTCCTAGTACTCTATTTGCCTTATTACGTACGCTTAGGCATTGCTGTCTTGGTTTAAGGTTGCTGCTTACCATCACTCCCCAAGTCCTTCTCGCAATCTGTATGGCTAAGTTCTACGTTATTTAACTTATAAGTGCTTGGGTTATGGACACTCCCGAGCTTCAGAACCTTGCATTTATCTACATTGAACTGCATCTGCCACTTTTTTGACCACGAATTAAGTTTATCTAAATCTTCCTGAAGTTCTATGACATCTATGTTTGAATCAATTATCCTACCTATCTTCGTGTCGTCGGCGAATTTGCTCATGTCACTAGTAATTTCCTCGTCAAGGTCATTGATATATATTATAAATAACAACGGGCCTAAGACTGAACCCTTTGGAACACCACTTATTACAAGTCCCCACTCGGATTTAACCCCATTTATGCACACTCTCTGCTTTCTATTAGTGAGCCATGACCCGATCCATGACAGCACTTTTCCCCAAATGACATGAGCTGCCACTTTCTTTAACAGTCTCTGGTGCGGTACTCTATCAAAAGCCTTACTAAAGTCCAAATAAACAATATCGAATTCCTTACCATGATCAACAGCCTCAAAAGCTTTACTGAAGAAGGTTAATAAATTAGATAGGCAGGAACGGCCCCTCGTGAATCCATGCTGAATATTATTAATCAAATTATGGTTGTCTAGATGGCTTCTAATAATATCAGCTATATACCACGTGCAGTGGTGTCAGGTATAATGTGGGAGGAAGTGAGGGAGGCAGTCCTTTTGCTGCTGCCTGTGCAGTGACATATCAGGTACAATGTGAGAGGGAGGGAATGTGAGGAAGGAATTTGCCTACAATTGAGGTCAGGCTTATTGGGCGGTAATTTGACGGTAGTGACTTGTCCCCTGCTTTAAAAATAGGAATTACATTAGCCATCTTCCACATATCAGACACTACACCTGTTTGAAGAGATAAATTAAAAATGTTAGATATTGGTTCACAGAGTTCCATTTGCATTCCTTAAGAACCCTTGCAAAAGCTTATCAGGACCTGGCGATTTTTTTTTTTTTTTCAGATTTGTTTTTTCAATGAAACATTTGAGGCAGTAGACAGTGATAAAGAATATGATATAGTTTTCTTGGATTTCAGTAAGGCCTTCGATAGAGTACCTCACAAGAGACTGTTAAGAAAGGTGGCAGCTGATGGTATAGGAGGTAAAGTTCTAGCATGGATAGAGGCATGGCTTACCAATAGAAATCAGAGAGTTTCCATTAATGGGGTCAAATTTGAATGGGGATTAGTCACTAGTGGCGTTCCAGAAGGATCAGTTTTAGGCCCATTGTTGTTCATAATTTACATAAATGACCTTGATGAAGGAATTGCAAGTGACATGAGTAAATTTGCTGATGATACAAAAATAGGCCGTATAATTCATTCTGAGGAGGATACCAGTGAACTCCAGGAGGATTTGGACAAATTAATGTCTTGGTCTGAAACGTGGCAGATGAAGTTCAATGTGGACAAGTGTAGTGCTAGTCGTTGGTAATGAAAATATCCCTCGAATTTATAAACTAGGTGAAGTAGAGCTTGATCATACAGAATGTGAAAAAGACTTGGGAGTCATGGTAAGCAGAAATCTAAAGCCAAGACAACAGTGCCTAAGTGTGCGTAATAAGGCTAACAGATTACAAGGATTTATTTCAAGAAGTATAAGCAACAGAAGTCCAAAAGTTATTTTACAGCTCTATACATCACTAGTGAGACCTCATTTGGATTATGCAGCTCAGTTTTGGTCTCCTTACTACAGGATGGATATAGATTCATTGGAGAACATACAGAGAAGAATGACTAAAATGATTTTCAGTATAAGAAATCTCCCGTATGAAGATAGACTTAGAGCGTTGAATCTCCACTCTCTGGAGAGACGTAGAATGAGGGAGATATCATCGAGTGTACAAGTGGATGATGGGCATAAACAAAGGAGATATTAATAAAATACTGAGGATATCAACCAAGAACCAGAAATCGGATTTAAATTGGATAAATTTAGATTTAGAAAGGATATAGGCAAGTACTGGCCGAACAGATTATGTCGTGGAACAATCTTCCGATTGGACAAATATATAGTGGGAGGGGCTGGATTTGATTGGGGCCGTGAGTACGGGAGTAAATTCTTAGGTAGTGGTGGTTTTGATAAAGACGTGCTTTGTAGGGCCAAAAGGCCCCTTCTGCAGTGTTCCTCCATTCTTATGTTCGTATACCGTGACTGGAACAAACACAAATAGCCCGCACTTTGGAGAAAGAAACGTAGTCATAAGTTTGTCTTCTATCTGCGGGTTATCTGTATATTAACTCTATCCTACTACACTTGTGATCAATTTATTATCAAGTGTTTCCCCAAACCCGCTTTCCTTCGGGTACGATCCTGACAACTGACTCGGGAACCTGACCTAAATTATGATCAAGTGCCCTTTCAGCGTATCAGCAGCAGAGAAATTCTTCACAATTTCAGTAAACAGTTTAATAATTGTAGAGTAATGTAGTCATCGTGTTATAGATATGCAGAGTATGATTAAGGTATTCATAATTGTAATAATGACAGCCTAAACTATCATTCAGTATGACAGCCGAATATATTATACATACACTGGGGGTTGTTCATTATATACCTAAATTACAAATAAGTGAAACACGCAACAATCAGTTTACAAAACATTAAAAATTCATCCACGCACATCAAGATTAAAGCAATTAACTGAGTAGTTGCAGGAGTGGTAGTGGTCTTGTTGTTCAGTTGGTGCTGCTAGTGGTGATGGGGCGTTGATAGTGGTGGCCGCTTTGGTGATAGTTCGGGTTAATGGGTGACTGAGTAAGCAGTTGTCGGGGAGGTAGTAGTGAAGGTTATAATGAACCTTGCCACTATATACTGAGGAAAATTACCGGTCACTGAGGTGTGACATCGTCACAAAGCCCGATAACTATCAGTTCATGTCACCTACAGTGAGGAATGTCCTGGATGGTGGAGTGTTGGAGGGAGCCCAGACCCCACAGATGGTGGAGTGATGGAGGAAGACCCAAACACCACTGAAGGTGGTGGTGTTGGAGAATGACCCAACAAATGAGGGTGTTGGAGGAAGACCCAGACACCACTGAGGGTGGTGGAGTGTTGGAGGAAGATCCAGACACCACTGAAGGTTCTAACAGCAATTACTATAAGGTAACTGCAGCATATTTCAGTGTTGCTTATCATAATGGGTATTTTTTCTTGACTGGACTGTGTGTTGACCCCAGATGCTGCATTAACCACTGGTACGGTATTTTTCTCAGGTGTTGCATTGACCCTGTGTGTTCTATTGACCTCACGAGTTATTTTCACCTAGTTGTGTTGACCTCCAAGTGTTGTGTTAACACCCGGTTTTGTGTTGACCTTAAGTGTCTTGTTCACATTCAAGTGTTGAGTTGACTCAAGGCAATGTTGGCCCCATTTGTTGTGTTGACCACAGGCATTGACCTCAGGTGATGTGCTGATCAAGTTGTGTGTTTACAGAAAAGGGGTTTTGATGATGCTATAGCATGTTGTGTTGACCTTATGTGTTGTGTTCGCCCAGGTATTATGATATCCAAACGTTATGTTGACCCTATAATTTTCTTTTTTACCCTAGTTGTTGTGATGATCCTAGGCGTTGTGTACCCCAGGGTTATGTTGACCCCCAAAATCGGGAAATTAAATTATTTCCCCTCTACTTACTTTGGAAAATATATATAAAAATATTCAAACTGGGATATGGTTAATGATTTAAATTGTATCTTTTTACATAAACATTACAACATTTGCAGTCTCTGAACAAATTTTGAAAAAAAAAAGTAAAATAAATCACTGGCCAGAAATAGTAACGCTTACGAATTTAGAATGAAGTCGAGGGTTTATTCTGAGGCAGTACATAGCTCAGTAGAGATCTTGGGATGGAACATCCCAAGATGTCGTAGACAAACGTTGTCGTCCCCCCCATAGGGATTTTTTTCAGACGATAGACGGTTACAGCGTTGTTATATACGGCCAGGCAATTTTGGGGGGGCCCGGTTGACTGGAACGCTACGGACACTCAGACCGCACGACGGGGTGTAGTCCACAACACTGGCTCGACTTAACACCAGTTCTGCAGGCTGAGAATAAAACAGGGTTACCAGATAACACAGGGAAAACGCAAGAAAGGGGAGTAATCAGGTTAAAATCTAAGACCCAATGCAAGTAACTCTAAAAGATAGAACTTAATCTCAGAGGAACCTACCCTTGGGAGAGTTTGGAGTATAGTGTTTCCCCTGCTTTACCCCGGGTGCTGGGAAACGCTAATACAATAACACCCCATGTAGCAAAGTGAGCCATCAAGCGTCTCCTTAACCAGCACCAGAGATATGAAGAAATATGCCCAAAATACTTAAGCCAATTTCTCAAAAAAATTGATGGGGGGGGCTCAATGGCTGTTTGTTCCCCCCCTTTTTTTGTTGTTTTTAGTGTTGATCCTGTTTTTGTTACCCTAATTTTTGTGTTGAGGGTAAATGTTGCGTTGACTCTGGGTAATGTTAAATTTGTGATCCCAAGTTTTTTTTTTTTTAAAATTTGACTTGACCCCAGGTGCTGTGGTGACCGGGGTTTTCTTGTCCTATATGTTTTCTTGACCCCAAAAAATTGTGATGTCCTTAGGTGTTGTGCCGACCCCAGTACTGTGCTGACACCTGGTGTTGTGTTGACTTAGGTGTTGTGTGTAAAACAGGTGTTGTTTTGACATACATTTTGGGGGACACCAAGAGTTTGTTCTCCCAAGGTTTTGTGTCGACCTAAGACGTTCTGTTGATCCCAGTATTGCATAACCCCCAAACCTCACTTGTTTAATGACCCCAGTTATTGCGTTTACCCCCCAAGGGGGTTTTTTCGACCCCAGGCGTTGTGTTGACCCCAGGTGTTACGATCATCCCAGCTTTTTGTGTTGAGCCTAGATGTTCTTTTTACCCAAGGTGTTATGATGATTCAAGGTCTTGTGTTGACCCCAAGTGTTACGATGACCCCAAAATTTTTTGTTGACTCTAGATGATGTGATCCCCAAATCATGTGTTGACTAAGTGTTGTGCTTAAACGCAAGTGTTGTGCTGACCCCAAAGGGAAATTTTAGTGGCGCCAG
This sequence comes from Cherax destructor, assembly GCA_009830355.1. Taxonomy (NCBI): domain Eukaryota; kingdom Metazoa; phylum Arthropoda; class Malacostraca; order Decapoda; family Parastacidae; genus Cherax; species Cherax destructor. Next base: position 20,759 of record WNWK01032086.1, read on the forward strand.
GTGTTGTATCGATCCTAAGTTTTTACCCCCAAAAGGGTTTTATTTTTGATATTGTGTTGACCCAGTATGTATTTACCGACTTGTTTCATTCATCCAAGGTGTTGATTGACCTGCATTTGTTGTTTTTTTAAACCTAGATGTTGTACTGACCCCATATGTTGTGTTGACCCCAGGTGTTGGGCTGACCCCAAGGGGGCCTTTTTTTAAAAAAAACACACAGGATATAAAAAAAAAGGTGAAAGAAGAGCAATTAAATTCGTACGGTCACCCAGAACCCCAAACCCCTTAAAAAAGGTTGAAAACGGTTTTTTTTTTTCGAAACCGAGATTATGAAGCAATCTCTTCAAATCCTTAAGATACTAAATTTTTTTTTTATACTCCCAGATACGAAGAATTATCTGAAGTGCTAAATGATCCATCAATGAAAAAAATGGAATGAAACTACGAGGCAGAAGAAACAACACTAATTTTTTCAATTTGTTTCACTGACACATCAGAAAATAATGGGAATAAGTGGCACTGTCCAGTAAAAAGGGGGAAGGGGGACAGTGAGAAAAGAATAGGAGGGGATGTTGCCATGGACACTCCCTGCTTCCCAGCCATTCACCCAAAAACCCCCCCTAAACCTACTGGAAAAATCATAAATATTCAATAAACGGTGAATTCTTTTAAAAAAAAAAGATTCCTGATGTTTGTTTAGTGACTAAATCAGGACTATCAGTAAACAACGAAAAACCAAAACAGTAAGCGAATAGGTTGTCATAGTCACAAAAGGGCGTGGTTACCCCGAAGTCAAGACTGTGCACACAACTCTGTGTCAGTGGGGTATATGAATAATTTAAGAAACAATCATTACAATAATAACAGAGATAATTATAGCCCAAGCTTCCCATCCCCCCTTATCTCTCCTGGAGGTTTCAATACCATTCTTCCCGTAGATGGCATAATTTTTTTCCCCCCATACCTCGGTCATCTAGGCAGCTCATGACAGTATATTAATAGCAAAGGAACAGATGCTTTTCAGTGTTGATTTAAAAGTCTAATGCTTTCTGTTTATGCCCCCCGTGAATTTTTTTTCTCTCTCTCTCTCTCTCTCTCTCTCTCTCTCTCTCTCTCTCTCTCTCTCTCTCTCTCTCTCTCTCTCTCTCTCTCTCTCTTTTGTCTCTCTCTCTCTTTTTTCTCTCTTTTTTCTGTCTCTCCCCCTTTTCTTTCTCTTCTCTTTCTTTCTCTCTTTTATGTCTCTCCCCCGGCTCTGTCTCTCAGTCTCTCAGTCTCTGTTTTTTCTGTCTCTGTTTTTTTGTTTTTTCTCTCTCTCTCTCTCTCTCTCTCTCTCTCTCTCTCTCTCTCTCTCTCTCTCTCTCTCTCTTTCATTTGAAGTTTCTCGGGAAACTCTGGATGAACATACTAAAACTTTTGTTG
>WNWK01032087.1:0-22177 GCA_009830355.1 Cherax destructor
GACTTCCACACATCAACAACTCTTCAATGAAGATAAGTGACATGTTATTATTTTTTATTCTTCATGTCTTATAGTTTTCTGTGTAATTTAATGTACAAAAAAATTTATTTTAATACTTTTGGGTGTCTGAAATGGACTACAGTGGACCCCGCCTAAAAAAGCACCCGGAAATCGTACAATTATGTAAGTATAATATTGTAAGTGCTTGTGGAAGTGTATTTTTGGGGTCTGAAATAGACTAACCTATGTGACATTATTTCTTAAGGAAGTAAATTTATTCGGTAATGGCACTTGAGAAGGCTTCTGGAATGAATTTTGCTCGTTAGGCGGGGGTCCACTGTAATTTTATTTAGATTATTTCTCATGGGGAAAATAGATTCAGAGTTTGTGATATTCGGTGTTCGCCGCGCCCTCTGGAACAGATTAATCACGAACTCCGGGGGTCCACTGTATCTAATAATGTATGCTAAAATGTACTGCACCATAACTTGTGTCAATATAAAGTAAGAATTAGTATTAGTCTGCCTGAAATGCCTAGGCATGCTAGTGTCCTTCTTTGTAATTAATATTTCATAACATGTAAACCACACATTGTAAGCTTTGCAAGGAAATAAACATTTTCATTTTCATTTCAGATCACTTTTAGTTACAGCTACAGTGGGAGTAAGGAAGATGGGATACAAGGAAAATAGATGCAGTAAGTAAAAGAGGGTGAAGGTTTATAAACAAAAAGAGGAGGCAGTTAGGGTAAGATATAAACAACTATTGAGGATAGATGGGCTAGTGAGAGTGTAGGCAATGGGGTCGAAGATGTATGGGTAGGTTTAAAAATGTAGTGTAGAGTGTTCAGCAGAAGTTTGTGGTTACAGGAAAGTGGTGCAGGGGGAAAGAAGAGTAATTGGTGGAATATGATGATTGGTGGAATGATGATGGAGAAAAAGTTAACATATGAGAGGTTTTACAAATTAGAAGTGATGCAAGGAGGGAAGAGTATATGGAGAAAAAGAGGTTAAGAAGTGGTGAAGGAATGTAAAAGAAGCAAATGAGAGAGCTGAACACAAGAAAAGTTTTGGAGTGAGATTAATAAGTTGAGAAGCCTAGGAACAAATGGATTTGACAGTTAAAAATAGGAAGAGTTATTAAATGGAAGTTAGAGTATCGGGAAGATGGACGGAATATATTGAGGATTGTTAAATGTTGATGAAGACAGGGAAGCTGTGATTTCGTGTATAGGGCAAGGAGGAATAACATCTTGTAGGAGTGTGGAAGAGCCAGTTGTGAGTGTGGGGAAAGTTTGTGAGCAGTGGTAGAATGAAAAGGGGTAAGGCAGCTGGGATTGATGGGATAAAGATAGAAATGTTAAAAGCAGGTGGGGATATAGTTTTGGAGTGGTTGGTGTTATTATTTAATAAAATATACAACTAGATTAAACTCAACCAATTTCTCTTTTATTGTCTTTTAATAGTATGTATAATCATTTTGTAATTTGAAATAATACAGAACTAGAATAAACTCAATCAATTTCTCTAGCATTAAGTACTTAGTGAATAAGTCTTTAGAATAAGCTGCCCCTAATGCCATGGCATGCCAGTGGCTCTCCTTGCATTACAGTTTTATAATTGTAACTACCAATAACAATGTACACTTGTAACATGCATTGAAATAAAAATATTATTATTAAGGGGTAGCAATAATGTTGAAGGATCAGTTATGGAAGGAAAAGAGGGAATATGAATGTGTAAATTCAAGGATTATGTGGATTAAAATAAGGGTCGGATGCGAAAAGTGGGTCATAATAAGCGTGTATGCACCTGGAGAAGAGAGAAGTGTAGAGGAGAGAGAGAGATTTTGGGAGATGTTAAGCGAATGTATAGGAACTTTTGAACCAAATGAGAGAGTAATTGTGGTAGGGGACCTAAATGCTAAAGTGGGAGAAACTTGCAGAGAGGGTGTAGTAGGTAAGTTTGGGGTGCCAGGTGTAAATGATAATGGGAGCCCTTTGATTGAACTTTGTATAGAAAGGGGTTTAGTTATAGGTAATACATATTTTAAGAAAAGAGGATAAATAAGTATACAAGATATGATGTAGGGCGTAATGACAGTAGTTTGTTGGACTATGTATTGGTAGATAAAAGACTGTTGAGTAGACTTCAGGATGTACATGTTTATAGAGGGGCCACCGATATATCAGATCACTTTTTAGTTATAGCTACAGTGGGAGTAAAAGGTAGATGGGATACAAGGAAAATAGAATCAGTAAGTAAAGAGAGGTGAAGGTTTATAAACTAAAAGAGGAGGCAGTTTGGGTAAGATATAAACAACTATTGGAGGATAGATGGGCTAGTGAGAGTGTAGGCAATGGGGTCGAAGATGTATGGGGTAGATATAAAAATGTAGTGTTAGAGTGTTCAGCAGAAGTTTTGGTTACAGGCGAGTGGGTGCGGGAGGGAAGAGGAGCGATTGGTGGAATGATGATGTAAAGAGAGTAGTAAGGAGAAAAAGTTAGCATATGAGAGGTTTTTACAAAGTAGAAGTGATGCAAGGAGGGAAGAGTATATGGAGAGAAAAAGAGAGGTTAAAAGAGTGGTGAAGCAATGTAAAAGAGAGCAAATGAGAGAGTGGGTGAGATGTTATCAGCAAATTTTGTTGAAAATAAGAAAGTTTTGGAATGAGATTAATAAGTTGAGGAAGCCTAGAGAACAAATGGATTTGACAGTTAAAAATAGGAGAGGAGAGTTATTAAATGGAGAGTTAGAGGTATCAGGAAGATGGAAGAATATTTTGAGGAGTTGTTAAATGTTGATGAAGACAGGGAAGCCGGATTTCGTGTGTAGGGCAAGGAGGAATAACATCTTGTAGGAGTGTGGAAGACCAGTTGTGGGTGTAGGGGAAGTTCATGAGGCAGTGGGTAGAATGAAAGGGGTAAGGCAGCTGGGATTGATGGGATAAAGATAGAAATGTTAAAAGCAGGTGGGGATATAGTTTTGAAGTGGTTGGTGCTATTATTTAATAAATGTATGGAAGAGGGTAAGGTACCTAGGATTGGCGAGAGCGTGTATTGTTCCTTTGTATAAAGGCAAAGGGGACAAAACAGAGTGCAAAAATTATAGGAATAAGTCTGTTGAGTGTACCTGGTAAAGTGTATGGTAGAGTTATTATTGAAAGAATTAGGAGTAAGACAGAAAGCAGGATAGCAGATGAACAAAGGGGCTTTAGGAAAGGTAGGGTGTAGACCAAGTGTTTACAGTGACACATATGGGTGAACAGTATTTGGATAAGGGTAAAAGATGTTTTTGTGGCATTTATGGATTTGGAAAAGGCGTATGATAGGGTAGATAGGGGGCAATGTGGCAGATGTTGCAGGTGTATGGAATAGGAGGAAGGTTACTGAAAGCAGTGAAGAGTTTTATGAGGATAGTGAGGCTCAGGTTAGAGTGTGTAGGAGGGAAGGGACTATTCCCAGTAAAAGTGGGCCTTAGACAAGGATGTGTGATGTCACCGTGGTTGTTCAATATATTTATAGATGGGGTTGTAAGAGAAGTGAATGCGAGGGTCTTGGCAAGAGGTGTGGGACTAAAAGATAAAGAAGCAAATACAAAGTGGAGTTGTCACAGTTGCTTTTGCTGATGATACTGTGCTTTGGGAGATTCTGAAGAGAAGTTGCAGAGGTTGGTGGATGAATTTGGTAGGGTGTGTAAAAGAAGAAAATTGAAAGTGAATATAGGAAAGAGTAAGGTGATGAGGATAACAAAAGAATAGGTGACGAAAGATTGGATATCAGATTGGGGGGAAAGAGTATGGAGGAGGTAAATGTATTCAGATATTTGGGAGTGGACATGTCAGCAGATGGGTCTATGAAGGATGAGGTGAATCATAGAATTGATGAGGGGAAAAGGGTGAGTGGAGCACTTCGGAGTCTGTGGAGACAAAGAACTTTGTCCATGGAGTAAAGAGGTGAATGTATGAGAGATGTTATACCAACGTCTTATATGGGTGAAGCATGGGTGATGAATGTTGCAACGAGAGAAGGCTGGAGGCAGTGGAGATGTCGTGTCTGAGGTCAATGTGTGGTGTGAATATAATGCAGAGAATTCGGAGTTTGGAAATTAGGAGGAGGTGCGGGATTACCAAAACGATTGTCCAGAGGCTGAGGAGGGTTGTTGAGGTGGTTTGGACATGTAGAAGAATGGAACGAGACAGAGTGACTTGAGAGTGTATAAATCTGTAGTGGAGGGAAGGCGGGGTAGGGTCGGCCTAGGAAAGGTTGGAGGGAGGGTAAAGGAAGTTTTGTGTGCGAGGGCTTGGACTTCCAGCAAGCATGTGTGGCGTATTTGATAGGAGTGAATGGAGGCACATGGTTTTTAATACTTGACGTGCTGTTGGAGTGGAGCAAAGTAACATTTATGAAGGATTCAGGGAAACCGGCAGGCCGGACTTGAGTTCTGGAGATGGAAGTACAGTGCCGGCACTCTGAAGGAGGGGTGTTAATGTTGCAGTTTTATAACTGTAGTGTAAAGCACCCCCTGGCAAGACAGTGATGAGTGAATGATGATGAAAGTTTTTCTTTTTGGGCCACCCTGCCTTGGTGGGAAACGGCCGATGTGTTAATAAAAAAAAAATTATTATATTATTATATTATTATTAAATGTATGGAAGAGGGTAAGGTACCTAGGATTCGCAGAGAAGCGTGTATAGTTCCTTTGTATAAAGGCAAAGGGGACAAAAGAGAGTCAAAAATTATAGGGAATAAGTTTGTTGAGTACCTGGTAAAGTGTATGGTAGAGTTATTATTGAAAGAATTAAGAGTAAGACGGAAGCAGGATAGCAGATGAACAAGGGGTTTTAGGAAAGGTACGGTGTGTAGACCAAGTGTTTACAGTGAAACATATAGGTGAACAGTATTTGGATAAGGACAAAGAGGTTTTTATGGCATTTATGGATTTGGAAAAGGCATATAATAGGGTGGATAGGGAGGCAATGTGGCAGATGTTGCAGGTGTATGGAATAGGAGGTAGGTTACTGAAAGCAGTGAAGAGTTTTTATGAGGATAGTGAGGCTCAGGTGTAGGAGGGGGACTATTGCCCAGCAAAAGTGGGCCTTAGACAAGGATGTGTGATGTCACCGTGGTTGCTCAATATATTTATAGATGGGGTTGAAAGAGAAGTGAATGCGAGGGTCTTGGCAAGAGGTGTCGGGTTAAAAGATAAAGAATCAAATACAAAGTGGGAGTTGTCACAGTTGCTTTTTGATGATGACACTGTGCTTTTGGGAGATTCTGAAGAGAAGTTGCAGAGGTTGGTGGATGAATTTGGTAGGGTATGTAATAGAAGAAAATTGAAAGTGAATATAGGAAAGAGTAAGGTGATGAGGATAACAAGAAGATTAGGTGATGAAAGATTGGATATCAGATTGGAGGGAGAGAGTATAGAGGAGGTGAATGTATTCAGATATCTGGGAGTGGACATGTCAGCAGATGGGTCTATGAAGGATGAGGTGAATCATAGAATTGATGAGGGGAAAAGGGTGAGTGGTGCACTTCAGAGTCTGTGGAGACAAAGAACTTTGTCCATAGAAGTAAAGAGGGGAATATATGAGAGTATAGTTATACCAGAGAGAGAGAGATTTTAGGAGATGTTAAGCGAATGTATAGGAACTTTTGAACCAAATGAGAGAGTAATTGTGGTAGGGGACCTAAATGCTAAAGTGGGAGGAACATGCAGAGAGGGTTTAGTAGGTAAGTTTGGGGTGCCAGGTGTAAATGATAATGGGACCCCTTTGATTGAACTTTGTATAGAAAGGGGTTTAGTTATAGGTAATACATATTTTAAGAAAAAGAGGATAAATAAGTATACAAGATATGATGTAGGGCGTAATGACAGTAGTTTGTTGGACTATGTATTGGTAGATAAAAGACTGTTGAGTAGACTTCAGGATGTACATGTTTATAGAGGGGCCACAGATATATCAGATAACTTTTTAGTTATAGCTACAGTGGGAGTAAAAGGTAGATGGGATACAAGGAAAATAGAATCAGTAAGTAAGAGAGGTGAAGGTTTATAAACTAAAAGAGGAGGCAGTTAGGGTAAGATATAAACAACTATTGGAGGATAGATGGGCTAGTGAGAGTGTAGGCAATGGGTCGAAAATGTATGGGTAGATTTAAAAATGTAGTGTTAGAGTGTTCAGCAGAAGTTTGGTTACAGGCGAGTGGGTGCGGAGGGAAGAGGAGCGATGGTGGAATGATGATGTAAAGAGAGTAGTAAGGAGAAAAAAGTTAGCATATGAGAGGTTTTTACAAAGTAGAAGTGATGCAAGGAGGGAAGAGTATATGGAGAGAAAAGAGAGGTTAAAGAGTGGTGAAGCAATGTAAAAGAGAGCAGATGAGAGAGTGGGTGAGATGTTATCAGCAAATTTTGTTGAAAATAAGAAAAGTTTTGGAATGAGATTAATAAGTTGAGGAAGCCTAGAGAACAAATGGATTTGACAGTTAAAAATAGGAGAGGAGAGTTATTAAATGGAGAGTTAGAGGTATCGGGAAGATGGAGAGAATATTTTGAGGAGTTGTTAAATGTTGATGAAGACAGGAAGCTGTGATTTCGTGTGTAGGGCAAGGAGGAATAACATCTGTAGGAGTGTGGAAGAGCCAGTTGTGGTGTAGGGAAGTTCGTGAGGCAGTGGGTAGAATGAAAGGGGTAAGGCAGCTGGGATTGATGGGATAAAGATAGAAATGTTAAAAGCAGGTGGGGATATAGTTTTGGAGTTGTTGGTGCTATTATTTAATAAATGTATGGAAGAGGGAAGGACCTAGGGATTGGCAGAGCGTGTATTGTTCCTTTGTATAAAGGCAAAGGGACAAAAAGAGTGCAAAAATTATAGGGGAATAAGTCTGTTGAGTGTACCTGGTAAAGTGTATGGTAGAGTTATTATTGAAAGAATTAAGAGTAAGACAGAAAGCAGGATAGCAGATGAACAAGGGGGCTTTAGGAAAGGTAGGGGTGTGTAGACCAAGTGTTTACAGTGAAACATATAGGTGAACAGTATTTGGATAAGGGTAAAGATGTTTTGTGGCATTTATGGATTTGGAAAAGGCATATGATAGGGTAGATAGGGGGCAATGTGCAGATGTTGAAGGTGTATGGAATAGAGGAAGGTTACTGAAAGCAGTGAAGAGTTTTTATGAGGATAGTGAGGCTCAGGTTAGAGTGTGTAGGAGGGAAGGGGACAATTTCCCAGTAAAAGTGGGCCTTAGACAAGGATGTGTGATGTCACGCGGTTGTTCAATATATTTATAGATGGGGTTGTAAGAGAAGTGAATGCGAGGGTCTTGGCAAGAGTTGTGGGGCTAAAACATAAAGAAGCAAATACAAAGTGGGAGTTGTCACAGCTGCTTTTGCTGATGACACTGTGCTTTGGGAGATTCTGAAGAGAAGTTGCAGAGGTTGGTGGATGAATTTGGTAGGGTGTGTAAAAGAAGAAAATTGAAAGTGAATATAGGAAAGAGTAAGGTGATGAGGATAACAAAAAGAATAGGTGACAAAGATTGAATATCAGATTGGAGGGAGAGTATGGAGGAGGTGAATGTATTCAGATATTTGGGAGTGGACATGTCGGCGGATGGGTCTATGAAGGATGAGGTGAATCATAGAATTGATGAGGGAAAAGGGTGAGTGGAGCACTGAGTCTGTGGAGACAAAGAACCTTGTCCATGGAAGTAAAGAGGGAATGTATGAGAGTATAGTTATACCAACGCTCTTATATGGGTGTGAAGCATGGGTGATGAATGTTGCAACGAGGAGAAGGCTGGAGGCAGTGGAGATGTCATGTCTGAGGTCAAGTGTGGTGTGAATATAATGCAGAAAATTCGGAGTTTGGAAATTAGGAGGAGGTGCGGATTACCAAAACGATTGTCCAGAGAGCTGAGGAGGGGTTGTTGAGGTGGTTTGGACATGTAGAGAGAATGGAACGAGAAAGAGTGACTTTGAGAGTGTATAAATCTATAGTGGAGGGAAGGCGGGGTAGGGGTCGGCCTAGGAAAGGTTGGAGGAGGGTAAAGGAAGTTTTGTGTGCGAGGGGCTTGGACTCCAGCAAGCATGTGTGAGCGTATTTGATAGGAGTGAATGGAGGCATATGGTTTTAATACTGACGTGCTGTTGGAGTGTGAGCAAAGTAACATTTATGAAGGATTCAGGAAACGGCAGGCCGGACTTCGAGTTCTGGAGATGGGAAGTACAGTGCCGGCACTCTGAAGGAGGGGTGTTAATGTTGCAGTTTTATAACTGTAGTGTAAAGCACCCTCTGGCAAGACAGTGATGGAGTGAATGATGATGAAAGTTTTCTTTTCAGCCACCCTGCCTTGGTGGGAATCGACGATGTGTTAAAAAAAAAAAATAGTTATACCAACACTCTTATATGGATGTGAAGCATGGGTGATGAATGTTGCAACGAGGAGAAGGCTGGAGGCAGTGGAGACATCATGTCTGAGGTCAATGTGAGGTGTGAATATAATGCAGAGAATTCGGAGTTTGAAATTAGGACGAGTGCATGATTACCAAAACTATTTTTCAGAGAGCTGAGGAGGGGTTGTTGAGGTGGTTTGGACATGTAGAGAGAATGGAACGAGACAGAATGACTTCGAGAGTGTATAAATCTGTAGTGGAGGGAAAGGTTGGAGGGAGGGTAAAGGAAGTTTTGTGTGCGAGGGCTTGGACTTCCAGCAAGCATGTGTGAGCATATTTGATAGGAGTGAATGGAGACAAATGGTTTTTAATACTTGACGTGCTGTTGGTGTGAGCAAAGTAACATTTATGAAGGATTCAGGGACACCTGCAGGCCGGACTTGAGTCCTGGAGATGGGAAGTACAGTGTCTGCACTCTGAAGGAGGGTGTTAATGTTGCAGTTTTATAACTGTAGTGTAAAGCACCTCCGGCATGACAGTGATGGAGTGAATGATGATGAAAGTTTTTCTTTTCGAGACCACCCTGCCTTGGTGGGAATCAGCCGATGTATTAATAAAAATATAAAAATGTGGCAGATATTTAATGAAATGATAATTATAGAAAATTTTGATGTAATTTTCCCAAATTTATAGTGCATAAATTTTTATAGTGTAAATAAGTGTAAACTGTGTTGCTGTTGTTTTAAAATTAATTTGTGAGTGGTAAAGGAAGCAGCAGCTGTGCAGGCAGGGTGGAGAGGAGGACAACATAGGGAAAAAATAGTGGAAGTCTGGTCAGAATAACCAGCTAATTCAATTCATCATCATCGGGGCTAAATTGGAATGGAGCAGCCTTAGATGACCAGAAAATAATGTGGTGATGTCCTACACTGCAGATAGGGAAGAAAATACAGTGGACTCCCGAGTTTCGTAAGGTTCTTATTTCGTAAAGATCGTGTTTCGTAAGCTTTTTTCGATTTTGAGAATCGTAAAATGGCTCGTGTTTTGTAACATATTAGTCCTGTCCGCCTGCTCCGTGCCTGCTCAGGACGCCCGCCAGTGAAGTGTTGGTACACATTGAGAGAACATTACCCAGCGCGCTCTTTCAAACATTCAAAATACATTTGGGTCTTTGTGGTTTAGTGATTGTCACTGTGAAATAAGTCACCATGGGTCCAAAGAAGCTTCCTAGTGGCACCCTGGGTAGCATTCATGCAGGGAGTGTAGCATTCATGCAGGAGTGTAGCATTCATGCAGGAGTGTAGCATTCATGCAGGAGTGTAGCATTCATGCAGGGAGTGTAGCAGCATGCAGGGATTAGCAGGCATGCAGGGAGTGTAGCATTCATGCAGAGTTTAGCATCATGCAGGAGTTAGCATCATGCAGGGAGTTTAGCATTCATGCAGGAGTGAGCAGCATGCAGGAGTTTAGCAGGCATGCAGGAGTTAGCATTCATGCAGGAGTAGCATTCATGCAGGAGTGTAGCATTCATGCAGGAGTGCATCATGCAGGAGTGCATTGCATGCAGGAGTTGTAGCAGGATGCAGGAGTGTAGCATTCATGCAGGGAGTTAGCATTCATGCAGGAGTTTAGCATTCATGCAGGAGTTTAGCATCATGCATGGAGTTTAGCATTGATGCAGGAGTTAGCATTGATGCAGGGAGTTTAGCATTGATGCAGGAGTTTCTATGCAGCATGCAGGGAGTGTAGCTTTCATGCAGGGAGTGTAGCAGACATGCAGGGAGTGTAGCAGCTGCAGGAGTGTAGCAGACATGCAAGGAGGCAGGGAGTGTAGCACATGCAGGAGTGAGCAGGCATGCAGGAGTGTAGCAGGCATGCAGGGAGTGTAGCAGGCATGCAGGGAGTGTAGCAGGCATGCAGGGAGTGTAGCAGGCATGCAGGGAGTGGGATTCCCCTTCGTAGAGGCTGAAGAATTCCTCCCCAACAAGTGTTTAATTGTGATGAAACAGACCTGTTTTGGAAGAAAATGTCCAAGAGGACCTTCATTACTCATTACTCTATCTTCCAGATGCCTGCAACTCTTCAATAAAGGTAATAATGTATATATATATATATATATATATATATATATATATATATATATTGTTTTTAATTATTTTATATGTGAATATTTTTTTGTGGAACGGATTAATTGTATTTACATTATTTCTTATGGGAAATAATGGTTCGAATTTCGTAAACTTCGTGTTAAGTACTAGCTCCTGGAACGGATTAATTACGATACTCGGGGGTCCACTGTATGAGAAACCATTGCAATATAGTGGTGGAATTGGGAAATATGGAGGGACACCGATGACTTCCTACAGCTCGCCTTTCCATAAGTGCAATTTACCTTTGTTCAGTAGATTGCATTGGCCATCGTATGTCTCACTGGCTAGGTAACGTTAGGGTGTGTTCTACCGGTAGTACAAATTGGTAAGTTAATACCAGGAATTTCGTATGTTCAAGTTAGGTAGTTATGTGTTTGATATTAACAGCATTATTCCCCCTTCCTCTTTTATCAAGTCAAATCCAATTGATACAGTCCACAATTAATTGTACCAGAATTACTGGTTATGTTTTATTAAATATTAATGTATAATTTTAGGTCCCGGTTTTGTTTGAGAGTGGTGTGCGGGTTGTGGGTATCGAAGGAGACACTTTTCTGTGACCTCGAGTGTCTCAAATCCAGCCTACCTCATAGGCGCAACAAAAATGGTAAGTGGTGTTTATTTTAATTGCATCCCACCCAAATTACTTGTATGAACGTAATATTGAAGTTCATACAGGCAATTTCTCACAATATTAGTATATTGTGTTATCAACAAATTTTGTTGAAAATAAGAAAAAATTTTGGAGTGAGATTAATAAGTTGAGGAAGCCTAGGGAACAAATGGATTTGACAGTTAAAAATAGGAGAGGAGAGTTATTAAATGGAGAATTAGAGGTATCGGGAAGATGGAGAGAATATTTTGAGGAGTTGTTAAATGTTGATGAAGATAGGGAAGCTGTGATTTCGTGTGTAGGGCAAGGAGGAATAACATCTTGTAGGAGTGTGGAAGAGCCAGTTGTGAGTGTTGGGGAAGTTCGTGAGGCAGTGGGGAGAATGAAAGGGGGTAAGGCAGTTGGGATTGATGGGATAAAGATAGAAATGTTAAAAGCAGGTGGGGATATAGTTTTGGAGTGGTTGGTGCTATTATTTAATAAATGTATGGAAGAGGGTAAGGTACCTAGGGATTGGCGGAGAGCGTGTATTGTTCCTTTGTATAAAGGCAAAGGGGACAAAAGAGAGTGCAAAAATTATAGGGGAATAAGTCTGTTGAGTGTACCTGGTAAAGTGTATGGTAGAGTTATTATTGAAAGAATTAAGAGTAAGACAGAAAGCAGGATAGCAGATGAACAAGGGGGCTTTAGGAAAGGTAGGGGGTGTGTAGACCAAGTGTTTACAGTGAAACATATAGGTGAACAGTATTTGGATAAGTGTAAAGATGTTTTTGTGGCATTTATGGATTTGGAAAAGGCGTATGATAGGGTAGATAGGGGGGCAATGTGGCAGATGCTGCAGGTGTATGGAATAGGAGGTAGGTTACTGAAACCAGTGAAGAGTTTTTATAAGGATAGTGAGGCTCAAGTTAGAGTGTGTAGGAGGGAGGGAAACTATATCCCAGTAAAAGTGGGCCTTAGACAAGGATGTGTGATTTCACCGTGGTTGTTCAATATATTTATAGATGGGGTTGTAAGAGAAGTGAATGCGAGGGTCTTGGCAAGAGGTGTGGGGCTAAAAGATAAAGAAGCAAATACAAAGTGGGAGTTGTCACAGCTGCTTTTTGCTGATGACACTGTGCTTTTGGGAGATTCTGAAGAGAAGTTGCAGAGGTTGGTGGATGAATTTGGTAGGGTGTGTAAAAGAAGAAAATTGAAAGTGAATATAGGAAAGAGTAAGGTGATGAAGATAACAAAAAGATTAGGTGAAGAAAGATTGGATATCAGATTGGAGGGAGAGAGTATGGAGGTGAATGTATTCAGATATTTGGGAGTGGACATGTCAGCAGATGGGTCTATGAAGGTTGAGGTGAATCATAGAATTGATGAGGGAAAAAGGGTGAGTGGAGCACTTCAGAGTCTATGGAGACAAAGAACTTTGTCCATGGAAGTAAAGAGGGGAATGTATGAGAGTATAGTTATACCAACACTCTTATATGGGTGTGAAGCATGGGTGATGAATGTTGCAATGAGGAGAAGGCTGGAGGCAGTGGAGATGTCGTGTCTGAGGTCAATGTGTGGTGTGAATATAATGCAGAGAATTTGGAGTTTGGAAATTAGGAGGAGGTGTGGGATTACCAAAACTATTATCCAGAGAGCTGAGGAGGGGTTGTTGAGGTGGTTTGGACATGTAGAGAGAATGGAACGAGACAGAATGTCTTCAAGTGTATAAATCTGTAGTGGAGGGAAGGCCTAGGAAAGGTTGTAGGGAGGGGGTAAAGGAAGTTTTGTGTGCGAGGGGCTTGGACTTCCAGCAAGCATGTGTGAGCGTATTTGATAGGAGTGAATGGAGACAAATGGTTTTTAATACTTGACATGCTGTTGGAGTGTGAGCAAAGTAACATTTATGAAGGGATTCAGGGAAACCGGCAGGCCGGACTTGAGTTCTGGAGATGGGAAGTACAGTGCCGGCACTCTGAAGGAGGGGTGTTAATGTTGCAGTTTTATAACTGTAGTGTAAAGCACCCCTCTGGCAAGACAGTGATGGAGTGAATGATGATGAAAGTTTTTCTTTTTCGGGCCACCCTGCCTTGATGGGAATTGGCGGATGTGTTAATAAATAAAATAATTAGTATAAAAGATAGGTTAGAGAAGTTATTGGTTAGAAATAAATAGTATTAGGGTAGATCACAGGTTAAGTAAAGATTTACCAGAAAAATAGTCTTACTCCACATCTATGATAACTAATACCAGAAATCTAGTAAAATGTTAAAAGAAAAATATTCAAAATATGTTAAAACAGGCAAGTATAAAGATGAGAACAAGACTGGCATAGGATAAATGAAAATGAAAATGTTTATTTCCTTGTAAAGTTTACAATGTGTGGTTTACATATTATAAAATATTAATTACAAAGAAGGCCACTAGCATACCTAGGCATTTAGCGCACGTGTCATAAATAAACAATCATTTACACCTTAAATTATCACTAATCTTACAAGTGACTAATCATCAAATACACAAGTATTCTTTACAATATAATAGGGCAAGTTACAAGGCACACACAGTTAACAGTCCTGCAGCAAATGGTTAGAAGACAACAAACAATAGTTTCACCTCGGGAAAACGGAAGCCTTATTCTGGCACGAAACATACCTGGAGAGAGTTCCAGGGGTCAACACCCCCACGGCCCAGTTTGTGACAAGGCCTCATGATGGATCAGGGCCTGATCAACCAGGCTGTTACTGCAAGCCACACACAATCCAACGTACGAACCACAGACCGGCTGGTCTGGTACTGACGTTAGGTGCCTGTCTAGTGCCTGCTTGAACACAGCCAGGGGTCTATTGGTAATCCCCCTTAAGTATGCTGGGAGACAGTTGAACAGTCTTGGGCCCCTGACACTTATTGTGTTTTAACGTGCTAGTGGCACCCCTGATTTTCATTGGGGGGGGGATGTTGCACAGTCTGCTGAGTTTTTTGCTTTCACAGGGAGTGATTTTCGTGTGCAAGTTTGGTACTAATCCCTCTAGAATTTTCCAAGTGTATATAATCATGTATCTCTCCCACCTGCATTCTAGGGAGTACTGGTTGAGGAACTTCAAGCATTCCCAGTAATTGAGGTGTTTTATCACAGTTATGCGTGCCGTGAAGGTTCTCTGTACATTTTCTAGGGGGTAAATAATTTTAATATCCGGTGTAATGGGGAATCCATCACTTCAGTTTCCTCAGCAAAATATCTGGGAATCCCCTTTGACCCATGCATATCAGGAGAACTGATAGGGAACAGTGTAGTAAAGAAAGCAAATGCCAGACTGCAGTTCCACTACAGACAAGCACAATGTCTACCTACCGAGGCTCGCAAGATCCTCTGTCTAGCCCTTATACAATGTCATATGGACTATGCTTGCTCTTCATGGTACTCTGCCTTGACAAAAAAAAAACTGAAAGATAAACTGCAAATCACCCAGAACAAAATTGTAAGATTCATACTGGACCTGGGTCTAAGATTCATCCACTGCACCTCCACCACACCTGGCACTAGGCACCGGGCAGCAACAACAAGGCTGCTCCTATAATTTGCCATTCCCTGGGCCGTTGAGACTCCATCAATAGCCTATTTGCAGGAACTGTTGCAACAACATACAAGGAACTTACAGTGACAAGAAAACTGACGGTGACTACAGCGAAATGGACCAAATATGACCAAAAGAGGAGACCGGCATTCAAATACAGACCCGCTACCAGACGTACAATCTTGACAAGCAACGTTTTCCACTATACTGAAGTGACTGACTCCCATATCAACTGCACAGTGTTAATGGGAAGTCAACATAAGGGAAAACCTAATCAACAAAATACAAGGAAACTGACAGGTCTGTAATGTAGTGTAGTGTTGATTTTTTTCCCTCAGTGCCAGGTGAGGGGTGGAAGTGATCATTTAAACATGGCTGACTGACATTCAATCACCAGCTACTGCCAGATGTACAACTACGAAGCGACATTCTAATTATACTGACAGTACCAGACCATCATATCAACTGCAGCAGTGTTAATGGGAGGGAAACACAGGAGAAACCGATAAAACTACAAAACAAACTCCAGGAAACTGTCAGGCTATACCAGCGGTTCTCTCCCATATTAATGACCAGTGTACATTAGGAGGGAAACATAGGAGAAAACGCCAAATCTAACGACAAAACTCCAAGGAATCTGTCAGGGGCAGTAGCCGTTTTTTTTTCCCTCACTGCTTTTAAAAATGGCTGACACATCAACTCTACGAGGAACAGCAACAACGACGAGCCCCGCTATATGGGACTGATGTGGCTGTGTACAGACATCGCCTTTGAAAAACTTCTTTTTACACTGCCAGGATGGAAATGAGTTAGAAGTGTGATAGGGGAAGCCGGACTATGAAGTGAGGAGTGATGGGAGTTTACGAAGTAAGGGGACAAGTGAGGGGTAATCCGGGTATGTGATAACAGAAAATTTACTAGTAACCAGTGGTGATTTCTAGAGTAGCTACTAGGCATTGCTAGGTGTCTGATAGGATCAGTGGTTTCTTTTTAATAAAAAGTAAAGAAAAGAAAACAAATTTTTTTTGTGAAGTGATAAAGAGTGAGGAGTAACTATGGCTGGCATCAGAGGGGTTCAGGCTGCCATAATGATATTTATCATTATTGTGCATTTCTCGAAAGAAGGAAATCAGTCATGGGGTCTGGAAAAGGTGAATGAGGTGATAGCTCCCTGGAAAGTGAAAGCCCAACAGTGGCCATCATACCAGAAATGTAAGTGCCACTATCGCCGCAAGGTTTGGCAACCCCACATCTCCAAAACAAAACAATGGCGCACAGCTTTTATAGTGGAGCTATTAAGTGGCGATATTCATACTAATCCAGGACCTCAATCTATGGTACAGGTGCAAAACAGACAGATAAGTCATGGTGATAATGACGGTCTAGTTGCTAGTAATGATAACCTTAACGCTATAGGTAATGCACAGACAATAGAAACATTATTATCTCAGACACCACCAGACATTTGTATACACTGTACTAAGGTACGAAAGAAGAACAGTAAACTTACCGGTTGTAAATTGTGTAAAGGTTGGGTGCATGATGGATGTGTGTTCAATTATGGTAATGGTGCCAGATTTCATTTTGTTTGTAACAAATGCACTTTGGCACAGTTACCCTTTAGCAATGATGACATTCATTTTCCTATTTTTAATGCTAATGACCCCTTGCCATTTATTGATGATTATGATTGTCTTAGGAAAACAGGCCTTCACTTTATTCATGTCAACGCAAGATCACTTCTTCCAAAATTGGCAGAGATTAGGATTCTAGCTAACAGAACTAGAGCGGCAATTATATCCATCTCGGAATCCTGGTTGGATGATACGGTGACTGACGACGAGGTCAAAATAGAAGGTTACAATATAAAACGCTTAGATAGGAATAGAAAAGGTGGTGGGGTATGTGCCTACATAAAGAAAGACTTAGCCTATAATCCAAGACCTGATTTTAAATGACAATAAACTGGAGATTCTATGGTTTGAAGTGTTGCTACCTAAGACCAAACCCATCTTAGTAGGAACTAGTTATCGCCCTCCCACCCATGACCAGTTCTTAGAGGACTTTTCGAGAGTCTTGTCAGGACTTGATAACAATGACGAGACAGTAATACTAGGAGACTTCAACATCTGTTTTCAACAGCAAAATAACGGGCTATGTAAAAGATATAAGCAAATTCTGGATTTAAATAGTTACACGCAACTAATTAATACACCAACCCGGATCACACAGTTCTCAGCCACCCTAATTGACCACATACTTTGTAACTGCCCTGAGAACATTAGTCAGTCAGGGGTCATTACCACAGGTCTTAGTGATCATTTCATCATTTACTGTACCAGGAAAATTACTAGGGAACGGATAGGCCTACACAAGACAATAAAAGTTAGGTCAACTAGAAACTACAGTAAAGAAACACTGGTAAATATGCTACACAATTGTGACTGGTCAGTGATAACAAGTTGCACGGACGTAAATGATGCCTGGGAAAATTCAAAACAATGTTCACTGCCATCCTTGATAATATTGCACCAGTTAAAGAGGTTAGGATTAAACGAAGAACTGAACCCTGGATGACTACTGAGATATTAGATAATATGAAATTCAGAGACCAATTGATAAAAAGATTTAAGGCAAACAGACAGGATATTGCAGCACTAAATGAATTCCAAAGGGTGAGGAACAGAGTGCAGAGGCTCATAAAAGGTGCAAAGGCAAGACACTATTGCTCACAGATCGAAGAGTACAAGAATAACCCTAGAAAGCTCTGGCAATAACTCAAACAGTTGGGAGTATAGCCATAAACCCGTAGATAGATCTAACATAGTTCTAAATGTCGATAACGAGGTATGCCACGAAACAACTAAAGTGGCAAATTGTTTTAATTCATACTACACAACTGTCGCATCAACACTAGTAAGTAAGCTACCAGCTGCATCAAATACCTTTACCACAGACTCTGATAAATTTAAAACATACTATACCAATAAAGGAGTAACTTCAAACAGTTGTCAACTAGTAAGTGTATCTCATGACTTTGTGCAAAAAGAACTAAGCAGGTTAAACCCAATTAAGAGCACCGGCCCAGATAACATCCCGTCTAAATTCCTAAAAGATGGTGCATCTGAACTGGCAATCCCCATTGCTCACATAATAAATTTGTCCATCACCACTAATACAGTGCCAGAGGGGTTCAAGGAGGCCAGAGTTACTCCTATCTTTAAGAAAAATAGTAGGTCTGATGTCAGCAACTATAGGCCTGTTAGTATACTCAGTGTAATATCCAAAATTCTAGAGAGGGCAGTGTACTGTCAAGTAGTTAAATATCTTAGTGACAACAACATTCTTCATAGTTACCAATCAGGCTTTAGGAGATCTTACTCAACCGACACCTCCCTAATTAATCTGATGGATTACATGAGAACTGAAATGTCTATAGGGAACCTCATAGGAATGGTAACTTTAGACTTGCAAAAGGCCTTCGATACTGTCAACCACAATATATTATGTAAGAAACTTCAAGCTATCGGCATAGGTTCCATAGACTGGTTTAAGTCCTATCTTAGCAATAGGAAACAAATTGTCAAAATCAACAAAACGGAATCAGAACCACTGCTGATAGCATGTGGAGTTCCCCAAGGTAGTATTTTGGGTCCTTTATTATTCCTGTGTTATGTAAATGATATGCCCATCAGTGTCAAGTGCAAACTCCTACTGTATGCGGATGACAGTGCTCTGTTAGTGTCAGGTAAAGACCCACAAGATATAGCTAATGTATTAACACTGTAACTGGAGTCCTGCAGCAAATGGTTAGTAGACAACAAACTATCGTTACATCTAGGGAAAACAGAAGCCATACTCTTTGGCACGAAATATAAACTGAGCAGGGTAAATAATTTTAATATCCGGTGTAATGGGGAATCCATCACTTCAGTTTCCTCAGTAAAATATCTGGGAATCCCCTTTGACCCATGCATGTCAGGAGAATTGATAGGGAACAGTGTAGTAAAGAAAGCAAATGCCAGACTAAAGTTCCTCTACAGACAAGCACAGTGTCTACCTACTGAGGCTCGCAGGACCCTATGTCTAGCCCTTATACAATGTCATATTGACTACGCTTGCTCTTCATGGTACTCTGCCTTGACAAAAAAACTGAAAGATAAGCTGCAAATCACCCAGAACAAAATGGTAAGATTCATCCTGGACCTGGGTCCAAGAGAGCATGTAGGCCAGGATGAATTAAAACAATTGGATATGCTGAATATTGAAGAGAGTAAAACAACTTAAATTAAATCAAGTTTATAAAATTGCTCACAAACAGTGTCCAGAATATCTTGCTGCCAATTTTGTCAAGGCTGGGAACCAAAACAGTCATAGTACTAGGGGAAGAGAGCACAACTTTGTAGTTCCCACATTCAATGGCCAGACTTCAAACACCTTTTATTGTACAGCAATAAAGGAATGGAACAGACTGCCTGCACATGTCAAAGCCAGTCATAGCATGAGCCAGTTCAAGAAGAGAACCAAAAGGTACCTAATGAATGTAGCGACAGAAAGGGAGGAGAATGATTTTTTATTTTTTTAGCTAACACACATGTATATGTAAATAACTCTTTTTACCTTATTCCTAGTATACATATATCCTTTATAATATAATAACATATATATCCTACAATGTAAAATATTATAGTGTAAAAGGGACCCCAATGGAAATAAGTCACTCTGTCTGACTTTTTTGGGTTATCCTAGGTTCTCTACACTTATGCTGCTATGTATGATAATGTATGTATATGTATTTGTGTATACCTGAATAAACTTACTTACTTACTTACTTACTCCCTCAGTGCTAAATGTGGGAAAGAAGTGAATAGTTAACCAACCAAGGATATTTTTAATACCTGACTTCCATATTATTGACCAGTGTACATTAGGAGGGAAACATAGGAGAAAACGCCAAATCTAACGACAAAACTCCAAGGAATCTGTCAGGGGCAGTGGCCGTTTTTTTCCCTCACTGCTTTTAAAAATGGCTGACACATCAACTCTACGAGGAATAGCAACAACGACGAGCCCCGCTAAATGGGATTGATGGATCTGTTTACTGACATCGCCTTTGAAAAACTTCTTTTTACAATGCCAGGATGGAAATGAGTTAGAAGTGTGATAGGGAAAGCTGGACTATGAAGTGAGGAGTGAAGAGGGTTTACGAAGTAAGGGGGCAAATGAGGGGTAATCCGGGTATGTGATAACAGAAAATTTACTAGTAACCAGTGGTGATTTCTAGAGTAGATACTAGGCATTGCTAGGTGTCTGCTAGGATCAGTGGTTTCTTTTTAATAAAAAGTAAAGAAAACAAATTTTTGTTGTGAAATGATAAAGAGTGAAGAATAACTATGGCTGGCATCAGAGGGGTTCAGGCTGCCATAATGATATTTATCATTATTGTGCATTTCTCGAAAGAAGGAAATCAGTCATGGGAACTGGAAAAGGTGAATGAGGTGATAGCTCCCTGGAAAGTGAAAGCCCAACAGTGGCCATCATACCAGAAACGTAAGTGCCACTATCGCCGCAAGGTATGGCAACCCCACATATCCAAAACAAAACAATGGCGCACAGCTTTTATAGTGGCGCTATTAAGTGGCGATATTCATACTAATCCAGGACCTCAATCTATAGTACAGGTGCAAAAGAGACAGATAAGACATGGTGATAATGACGGTCTAGTTGCTAGTAATGATAACCTTATCTCTATATGTAATGCACAGACAATAGAACCATTATTACAGTGGTCCCTCACCTAACGAGCACTCCATATACAGTAGGCCCTCATTTAGCACGGTAGTTACGTTCTTGAAAACGTCGTGTTAGCTAAAATCGTGTTAGATAATTAAAAGAACTTATGGGAAAAATAGGGTTACGTTCCTGAGAGTCCCCAAAAAGCCAAACAAGTTTTTTTTAGACCAACAGGTCTTACAAATATAAAAGAGAATATGTAATTGTAGTTCATTATCATGATGTATTATGTTGTTTTTACTGCTTAAGACTACAAATGTAACAGAAATAATAGTATTTACCTTATATTGTGGGTGCTGATGTTTGTGGATGATTGTGAAGAGAGTGGAGAGTTATGCTGTGGCCCTACTGGGCTGAGGTGGATAGTAGAGATTCTGGAACTGAAGTCGATGGTTGTACTGAGTGTCTAACTTTAATAAAGTCATTCAGTAAGTCAGTCCATTCAGTAAGTCAGTTAAGTCATTCAGTATCATTCAGTAAGTCAGTCAGTCAAGTCATTCAGTAAGTCAGTCAAGTCATTCATTAAGTCATTCAGTAAGTCAGTCAAGTCATTCAGTAAGTCAGTCAAGACATTCAGTAAGTCAGTCAAGACATTCAGTAAGTCAGTCAAGACATTCAGTAAGTCAGTCAGTCAAGACATTCAGTAAGTCAGTCAGTCAAGTCATTCAGTAAGTCAGTCAGTCAAGTCATTCAGTAAGTCAGTCAAGTCATTCAGTAAGTCAGTCAAGACATTCAGTAAGTCAGTCAAGACATTCAGTAAGTCAGTCAAGTCATTCAGTAAGTCAGTCAAGTCATTCAGTAAGTCAGTCAGTCAAGTCATTCAGTAAGTCAGTCAGTCAAGTCATTCAGTAAGTCAGTCAGTCAAGTCATTCAGTAAGTCAGTCAGTCAAGTCATTCAGTAAGTCAGTCAGTCAAGTCATTCAGTAAGTCAGTCCAGTCAGTCAGTAAGTTAGTCACACAAACTTATGTTTACATCTTTTTATGTGTACAAAGTAACACTTCATTACAGCCACAGGTTATGTCTTGTCTAATATCTTTTTCTTCGTTAATTCAAAGACTTAATAAATGCTTAAACATTTTCTTGCCACTTTGAGCAACACTGATATGCCTACTGGGTGACATGTTTTCTTGGCAGATACAAGATATAGAAATTTAAAGATCAAAACACAATTCACTCTCTTATTCTTGACAAACAGCTGGCTTGACACGTATGGAATACGAATGCTGGGATGGTGGGGTGTTGTTGGGGGAGGGGTAGCCTGGGAAGGCGGGTGGTCTCCCCAGCTGTTCCACAACATTAGGACCGGCCGCTTGAGGGAATGGTTATTTGTTTTTTCTTCCTGCAAACTGTAAGTTTATTCAGGTATACACAGATACAGTTACAAAGATTATCATACATAGCAGCATATGTGTAGATTATTATTATTATAATCAAATAGAAGCGCTAAACCACAGGGGTTATACAGCGCTCATATGTGTAGAAAACCTAGGATAACCCAAACTTTGGGTTATCCTAGGTTCTCTAGGATAACACTTTGGGTTATCCTAGGTTCTCTACACATATGCTGCTATGTATGATAATCAATGTAACTATCTCTGTATACCTGAATAAACTTACAGTTTGTGGGAAGAAAAAACAAATTCCCTTTTCCTCAAAGCATGAGGATTCTT
>WNWK01032088.1:0-22176 GCA_009830355.1 Cherax destructor
AAAAGGCTAGTCTTTTTTAAATTTTCCCCCAAAGGGGTAAATTGTTTTAATGGAAACACATTCTCAACGAAAAAAATAATTGAAGGCCCCTGTATTCCCAGACTAAGGCATTTTAACACCCCCACTAGATTATTATTATTAAAAATTATTATTTTTTTTTTTAAAATCAAAAAAAGCGCTAAAACCAAAGGGTTTATTATTATTATAATAAAAAAAGCGCAAACCACAGGGGCATACAGCGCAGCGGGGTAGGGCAGGTGCGGGAAGGGTTGTAAGAGGGAGATGGATGCAGCAGGACAGTAGATAGTGCGGGGATAGAGGGTAGAAAGAGATCGAGGTAGAAGGGACTGAGGGAGGTGCAAAAGGTATAATCTTCAGAGTTTTGATAAGAAAAGTTTCTGTCAAAAAGTAAAGAGGGGCAGGATTAAAGGAGGGTCCATCAGCAAAAGGGGGAAGGTAAAGAAAGGCCGCAGGGGGGAGACTTGGAGGTTTCTGCTTTCCCATTGTAAGTGGGCAGTCCAACAAAATTTTCGAACAGACACTGGCCTGACAATGCTCACAGAGGGGGGCGGGGAGCCTCTCCATGAATACCGGGGAGTAAGACGAGTGTGGCCGATGCGAAGACGGGGGAGGTAGTCCCCCAAACCCCCAACATTGGTGACAAAAAAAGGCCAGAAACCTATACTTGCTTTAATAGAATGAAGTTTGTTATTTAGCATGTCAGACTAGTGTTGTTGCCCGGTGTGAAGGTGGGTAGCAATGACCGCAAAAAAGTCCTGAAAGGAACCCCTCCATATGAAACGGGGAAGGCATGTACTGCTGCCCGGGCGGGTGTCCCTTCCATTGCCCTGACATCAACATGACCAGGGACCCAAAAAAAACAATATCTTTGTGCTAGCTGAAAAAGGCGTAACCAAATTTGGGAAATTTAAGAACTAGGGGTGGGGTATATAAATTTTTACGGATAGCCGGGAACCCCGGGGTCTAAACCACAAATGGTACACGACATAGATGAAAAACGGATCAGTGTTACAAAAATGGCTCAATTCAGCCATAAATAGGCCGAGAATAATAGATGCCTAAGCCGGTCCCAAACAATGCGGAATCCCGGCTGTCAGTGACTTAGAACCATGGGGGGCCCCCGCATGGTGGGGGGAAGTGGTCTAGAAAAAGGAAACGAGAAGCCGCCGTAGGAGTTAGGGTTTCGCGCAAAGGGAGAGAATAGAACAGACACGGACCGGAACTTTTTTTTTTTAATCAATCAACTTTTTTTATAATATTACAAAGTGGGGTTTAAAATTATGTTATTTAGACATTGTATGATAATATTAAACCCAAAAATATGCCCATTGCCCCAAGCATTTTAGGGAGTCTTATACTAGATCTTACTCTATAGTGACAAATGATTATAATGGCTTTAAAGGGTTGGTAATTGTAGTGATTAATAGGGTTTCAAAAATTTAGGTAGTTTAAAAATTTAAGAATTTAAAATTATTTATACATATATTAACCTTTTTGGGGATGGTCATACAAGTACGTTTTATTTGGTTATTGAGACTAAAACCCTAAATTCTAGCGGCATCAAATCAACAAAAAAGGCTGTTAGGCTAGATGTGATAGAATGGGTTTGGGGGTCAGTTGCGCAGTATAAAAAAACTGCACACCCCAGTGCATAATGAGGAAAAAAACTGACCGTGTTTTGGTTTTAAAAAAGCACTTTCTCTATTTTCGTATGGTATTTATTGTTTTATTCTCTTTTTTTGGTCTCATTTGATAGAATGAAAATATATTACAGAAATAGAGATGATTTTTATTGGTTTGACAATAACAAGTACCTTGAAATTGAGCTCAAAGTAGCGTAAATGTTTGATTTTTGACAATGTTCAAGAGTAAACAAATCACACCATGTGTCCAATACACATCAACTGGCGAGTCTAAAATTCATGCACAAGTGCTCTGATATTATTTATACCATTTTTACAATGATGCATTTGTATACATAACAATAAATCTATTTTTTTGTGAGAATAAAAATTCAAAATGGAAAGCAAATGTAATGTAAGAGGGGCCTGGAGACGTGACTAATGAACAGAGAAGATGTTATTTTAGTGCCAGGAATGTCTGTCTTGTTTATTATGGACCCTATTTTGAAATTGGCATCGTTTGAAATTTGTGTGAAATTGGCCAAATTGCCATTTTCTGACCACTATTTTGGTTAGTTGAAATTGGTAAATAGGCGGTTTCTTGTACTCAACCGATAGAAGAAATGGAGTTCTAGCGAAATAGCTATAATTGTAGTAGACTGAAACACTGGAATGTGCCGAAAATAGGGCTCAAAATGGGCGAAATCGCGCATGCGTAAGTGTCATGGCTACCGCTAACTTCGCGAAAGCATAATTCCGTTAGTTTTCGATCAAATTTCATAATTTTTGTGGCGTTATGATCGGAAAAAGATTTTCTATCATTCCATAAGAAAAAATAATTTTTTTAAATCGTGAACCCTGAGAACGAGTTTCAGAGAGACCCCTTGGACCCCCAAAGGGTTAATGAAAATGGTGACGTGTAGGCATGATACAGTTTCTATATTGGAGTGTCTTAGGCAAACTTATGACTAGCTTAAGAATTATGAAGCAATATTTGTATTAGAATTTTGGTTACAGTCATGTGCAAATTAAGGGTAATCACAGATATCAATAAGTGTATTTTGCTGTGGATATGTGCAAGATAAAGTAGTTTTCATGTGGTTAGCTACTGGTTGGGTGCGTAAGTTAGATAAGATTTTTTTAACAGTGCTTTTGAAAATGGAGGTTGTGTCTGCAGTTCTAGAGTTTTCAGGCAGGGAGTTCCAGATTTTAGGCCCTTTTATGTACATTGAATTTTTGTATAGATTTAGTCGGACACGAGGAATGTCAGAGAGATGTTTGTGTCTGGTATTATGTCTATGGGTCCTGTCACAACTGTCAAGAAAGTGTTTTAGCTCAGGGTTAAAGTTGGTATTTATGGTTCTATAAATGTAGATTGCAGAGTAGTAAGTGTGGATGCTCTGAACAGTAAGTTTAGTTCTCTGAAGAGTGTTGCCTCGCGTTGGATTGCGTGATAATTGTTACTGCGGCTTTTTGTTGGGTTATTATTGGCTTTAGGTGGGTAATTGCTGTTGATCCCCAAGCACAAATGGCATATGTGAGGTAGGGATAGATGAGTGAATAGTATAGTGTGAGTAGAGCTGATTGTGATACACAGTATTATTATTATTATAATCAAATAGAAGTGCTAAACCACAGGGGTCATACAGTGCTGCAGGTTATTGCAGGATGCAGGGAGAATGGGTTGTAAGAGGGAGATGGATGATTAGTAGGGTATGGAGTGCAGCAGGACAGTGGATAGTGCAGGGATAGAGGGTAGCAAGAGATCGAGGTAGAAGGGACTGAGGGAGGTGCTAGAGGTATAATCTTCAGAGTTTGTGTAGTAAGTCAGTTTCTGTCAAAAGTCAACAAGAGAGTCAGGATTAAAGGAGGGTCCATCAGCAAGAAGGGAAGGTAAAGAAAGGGCCGCAGAGCGAAGGCGCCGTTGGAGGTAAATTCTGCGTGCTCGTTGATAGTGGGGGCAGTCCAACAGAATATGTCGAACAGACACTGGAACCTGACAATGCTCACAGAGAGGGACAGGGAGCCTCTTCATGAGATACCCGTGAGTAAGACCGGTGTGGCCGATGCGAAGACGGGAGAGTGTAGTCTCCCAACCCCGACATTGGTGACAAGAAGAAGGCCAGAAACCTATAATCGGTTTAATAGAATGAAGTTTGTTATTTAGCAGGTCAGACCAGTGTTGCTGCCAACGGGTGCGAAGGTGGGTAGCAATGACCGCAAAATAGTCTGTGAAAGGAACACCTCTATATGAAACTGGAAGGTCATGTACTGCTGACCGCGCAGCAGTGTCTGCCTGTTCATTGCCCTGTACGTGAACATGACCAGGGACCCAACAAAAAACAATATCTTTGTGTTTGCTAAAGATACGGCATAACCAAAGTTGGATACGAAGAACTAGGGGGTGAGGTGTATCAATTTTACGGATAGCCTGTAAAACACTAAGGGAGTCTGAAACGACCACACATGCCAAGAATGGCATACAATTCCAGCCGTAAAGATGCTAGCCGAGGGTAACAGATGCCCTCGCATGATGCTGTCCGAGAAGACTGCTGCGAATCCGACACCGTCAGATGACTTTGAACCATCGGTGTATACTGCGATGGCATGGGAATGAGAACGGAAGTGGTCTAGAAAAAAAGAGCGAGAAGCCACCGTAGGTAGTTGGGCTTTCGCGCAAGGTAGAGGAATAGAACAGACACGGACAGCAGGAACTTCCAAAGGGGGTAGGGGAAAGGGAGATGTCACATGAACATATAAAGGTGGTAGTTGAAGAGAAGACAAGAGTGAATGTAGACGAAGAGAAAAGGGACGAAGTAAACAGGGCGACGGACAAATAAAGAGCACCTACTAACATCTGTGACAATCCTATACATGGAAGGATTATGGAGATCATGGGAGCAAACATAATAGCGAATGCAATGTGCATCCGACGATCGGACAAGGATGGAATGTTCGCTTCTACATAGAGGCTCTCAACTAGGGAAGAACGAAATGCACCAAGGAATAAACGCAATCCCTGGTGATGAATTTTGGCTGGAAAGAGTAGCAGGGGAGGCAGCCGAATATATCTGGTCACCATAATCTAGTTTCGATAAAATTAGGGCTGAATGCAGGCGGAGGAGAGTGCTACGATCAGCCCCCCACGAAAGATGTGCGAGGGTTTTTAGGAGGTTCAGCCGGCTATGAGAAGTTGCCTTCAGAGAGGTAATGTGAGGTTTCCAGGACAATCGACGGTCAAACAGAAGGCCGAGAAACCTGACTGTATCACGTTCTGGGATACGTGAGCCGTATATGTACAACGGATGATCAGAGACCACTGAATGTCTAGTAAAAGTAATTTGATGAGTTTTGCTACTAGAAAATTTAAACCCGTGAGAGGTGGCCCAATCGGAAACTCGGATGACGGCATGCTGGAGGGAAACTGCAATGAGGTGACAGGCAGCACCCGCACAAGCTATAGCAAAGTCATCCACATAAAGCGATGACCAAATGTTGGATGGGAGAACTGATGCCAGATTATTTATAGCAAGGAGAAATAGTGTTTTGCTCAGAACACAACCCTGGGGGACATCTTCAGCTTGGACAAAGTCCGGGGAAAGCTCATTACTAACCTGAACACGGAAATGTCTTTCAGTTAAGAAAGCCTTAAGGAAAATTGGTAGATTGCCTCGGAGGCCTAAGGAGTGGGCCTGGGTCAAGATATTATACATCCAAGTGGTGTCATAAGCCTTCTCAAGATCGAAAAAGATGGCGATAACCGAGTGGTTATTGGCAAAGGCATTACGAATATACGTATCCAAGCGCAGTAAGGGGTCAATGGCAGAACGGCCCTTACGAAAGCCATATTGACTAGTGGAGAGACAACTGAGAGTCTCTAAATAGCACATCAAACGTGGAATTCATTACCTGTGATTGCCAAAGAAACCCTGCCTGTACCCCAATTCAAAACGATGCTAAAAAACCACCTTCTCACCCAAACCTAAGTGCACAATATCAAACATTCCCAACAAAGTTGATTAATCACTTAAATGTATAAACCTGATTAATCACTTAAATGTAAAAACCTGTTATGAATAATACATACTGAGCTAACTGTTACTACACATTACATTATAATGACCATATAAACTGTAATTGCAATGCAACTACATTGTTTTAAATTGTTTCTCACTCAATTAATTGAATTGTACAATAAAAGATTATTATGTTCAACTTATATCCAAATTTACACAGAACACAATTATACTTATTTTATATATTATCAAAAAAGTTTACCATGTAGTCTTACTATTACTTAATCTAAGAATGTCACATGACAGCATATTAGGCTTTAATAAATACACTCTTTTATACTGTGTTATGTATCATGTCTAAATAACAACATTGTATCATGTCTAAATAAACTATTATTATTATTATTATAACTAGACGTTCCATCACCTTCCAAACTGCACTGGAAGAGCGATGGGACAATAGTGGGAGGTATCATGTCCTGTAGTACCCGGTTTGCGAAAAGGAAGAACAATAGCAGACTTCCACTGTTGGGGAATAACTCCTTGCGACCATATAAGATTAACCCTTTCAGGGTCCAAGGGGGGTCTCCGAAACTCGTTCTCAGGGTCCAAGAATTTAAAAAAAAATTATTTTTTCTTATGAAATGATAGAGAATCTTTTTCCGATCATAACACCACAAAAATTATGAAATTTGATCGAAAACTAACGGAATTATGCTTTCGCGAAGTTAGCGGTAGCCATGACACTTACGCATCGGCGATTTGCCTACTTTGAGCCCTATTTTCGGCAAATTCCAATGTTTCAGTCAACTAAAATTATAGCTATTTCGCTAGAACTCCATTTCTTCTATCGATTGAGTACAAGAAACCGCCTATTTACCAATTTTAACTACCCAAAATAGTGGTCAGAAAATGGCAATTTGGACAATTTCACACAAATTTCAAACGATGCCAATTTCAAAATAGGGTCCAGAATAAACAAGGCAGACATTCCTGGCACTAAAATAACGTCTTCTCTGTTCATTAGTCACGTTTCCACGCCCCTCTTACATTACGTTTGCTTTTCATTTTGAATTTTTATTCTCACAAAAAAATAGAAGATTTACTGTTTTGTATACAACTGCATCATTGTAAAAATGGTATAAATAATATTAGAGCACTTGTGCATGAATATTAGACTCGCCAGTTGATGTGTATTGGATGCATGGTGTGATTTGTTTACTCTTGAACATCGTCAAAAATCGAACATTTTCGCTAATTTGAGCTCAATTTCAAGGTACTTGTCGTTGTCAAACTAATCAAAATCATCTCTATTTCTGTAATATATCTTCCAATCTATCAAATGAGACCAAGAAAACGAGAATACATCATTAAATACCATACGAAAATAGACTGCAAATTCGCTGTTTTAAAACAAAAACACGGTCAGTTTTTTTTTCCTCATTATGCACTGTGTGGTGCAGGAATTTTTTTATACTGCGCACACTGACCGCACAGACCCATTCTATCACATCTAGGCCTAACAGCCTGTTTCTGCTTGATTTGAGGGTGCTACAATTTAGGAGTACTAGTACGTCAATAACCCCAGGGCGTAAGCCATACTAGTACGTCAATAACCCTGAAAGGGTTAAAGAGTTGTAAGATGACAGTAAGAGCAGACTGATTAAATGCTGTAGCATACGAATATGTATGCCATCTGGCCCAGCTGCTGATGATCGGCAAGCAGAGTGTGTTGCTTCCAGTTCTTGAAGGGTAAATGGCACATGAGAGAAGAAAAATCTAAGGGCTTTAACTCGCTGGCAGACTTAGAAGAAAGGAACGAGGGGCATAGATGGAGCCCCTGAGAAATGCGGACCAGATGATTACCAATTTCAGTGGCAACGGCAAGGTGTGCTATATCGACACCAGCAACCTGAAGAACAGGAGCCGGGTAGGGGAGAATTTACCACTCAATTTCTGCACTTTCTTCCAGACTGCACTCATTGAGGAAGCCGAAGTGACCGAAGAAACGTAATCTCGCCAGCAAGTGCGTTTAGCGTCACGTATGACACGGTGAGCAATTGCTCTCTTCTGCTTAAAATCAAGGAGTCTCTCTGTGGTTCTGTTATACCGATACCTGCCTCATGCAGTGCGTTTCAAACGTACTGCCCGAGCACAAGCAGGAGACCACCAAGGTACGCACTTCTGAGAATGCTTGCCCGAGGTTTGGGGGATAGAATGTGAAGCTGCGGTTAAGACGGAGGACGAAAAGAGATGTAAAACCTCATCAATGGAGGACGAGGAAGGAACCTCATGAAAGGCAGTAAGTTGTGCGTAAAGGTCCCATTTCGCCCAGTCAAATTGCCAGCGTGGGCTACGAGGAGGTGGAGAATACGAAGGGGACCTAAGGATGATTGGGAAATGATCGCTATCATGCAAGTCCGGGAGGACAGACAAGGTGAAGTCAAGGACAGTTGATGAAGAGATGGAAAGATCGATGCAGGAGAAAGAATGAGCTCGAGGATCAAAATAGGTAGGAGTACCCGTATTTAAAACATGGAGGGGGAGAGAAGCAAGAAATGCCTCCAACTGAATGCCACGGGAGTCACAGTGCGACCCTCCCCAAAGAAAATGGTGTGCGTTAAAATTGCCAAGTAATAGAAGGGATGGCGGCAAGGAAGAAACGAGAAAATCAACATCAGGGATAGACAATGCTCGAGAAGGGGAGAGATATAAAGAACAGAGTGTATACCACTTATTTAAGTGGATACGGGCTGCAGGTGTAATGTAGAGAAGAATGAACATAGAGCTGACGGTATGGAACACCAGTGCGTATAAGAAGAGCACTTTCATTAAAGGATCCATCGGAAAAAGGATCCGATGAATATAACAAATCATAGCCCGAAAAGGGACGGATAACAGCTGATTGTAATTTGGGTTCTTGCAAACAGACCCCCAACAGGAAAAAACTGGGAGAGCAACACCTGAAGCTCACCCCGGTTACCCTGAGGCCTCAGATATTCCACTGCAAATAAGCCATGATTTATGAAGAAAAAGATAAGTCAAAGTTAAAGGTATCTATGAACTAGGGTTAGAAAAGTCCACGTGTGGAGGCAGCGGAAGACTTGTAAGCAGAGAAGGAGTGGGACACTGTGAAGGAAGGAGGGGTGTAGACGGAGAAGAGAGAGGAGGAGGAACCGGAGGTGGAGCGGAAGCGATAGCTTCCAGCATTTCAGAAGACAAAGATGCAGGATGTGGGACCACATTAGAGATGGAAGAAGGAGGAGGGTGAGCAACAATCAGGGAGACTATAGACTGTACTAAAGTAGAGGGCGAGGAGATGGAAGAGGAAACTGTCGAAGGGGCTTGGGAAGGGACAGGAGTGGAAGCAACCTGGGGGAGCAGTCAAGGAAGAAACTTGGGAGAGGACAGGGGATGAAGGTATTGAACGAGGAGGATGATGAACCTCCACACACGTTACAGAACTGGTCGGAGGTGAAGAACTCGGCAAAGGGGATTTTTTGCCAGACTTATGAGAAGAAGAGGGGCGGTAAGGATTAGGTGTTGGACGAGGGCGTGTAGACACAGAACTGTGCGATTGAGTAGAGGAAGAGGGTGAGGAAAGTATGGGATGCCGATGTAGGGACCTCGGAGCCAAGAACAGCAAAAGAATTGAGACGGGTGACTGAGGATGGGGCGACCACAGAGGAAGCCACGGGAGTTGGGACCCCAAAAGTCGGGGGACGTTTAACAATGCGAGAATAGGAAATATGGGGAAGTCTCCCTTGAAGACGTAGATGAGAGACAGCCATAGAATATGAGAAGCCTTCCGCCTCTTTGAGACAACGGATTTCCCGCTCATTTAGGTAAACCTGACAACAGCGAGAGTAAGATGGATGTGCCTCACAAAAGTTAAGGCAAGAGGGAGGTAGATTACAAGAAGGACTGGCATGGTCGTCGGCACCACAGACCGTGCATTCAGCCATGGACCTGCAATATTTCGCCGGATGACCAAAACGCCAGAATTTCTACACTGTTGCAGTGTAGGGGTCACCTTTCGAATTTGTAAATGGTGACCTGCAATGTAGACTGAGGGTGGAAGGTCACGATAGACAAATTTTAAGCGAACAATATTGCAAGGATATCGTCTTCGCCGGAGGGCAGGGAGGACAAAAGTGTCAACTTTGAGTATAGGAAGGTCCTGGAGCTCAAGCTGCTCCAGAATGTTATGACCACAGGTTTGAAAATTCTGTTGGACAATGGCATGGGTAGAATAACAGTGCCACTACAAGAGTTTAGAGAATGATGTTTTTCAATAGTGACAGGAGAAGCATCTATGGTCATAAGGCTAGAAAGATCATGAGCTTGGTCAGCATTCTCGACCGTAACGATGCATGTGCCACTTTTGAGGGCGTGAAAGGCGATATCTTTGCCCATATGGCGTAGTAGGGCCTTAGCAATACTATGATCGGAAAGATGGGTAGTAGAAGTCGGTCTCAGAGTAAAAAACTTAGTTCATTGTGTAGTGTGAAATATAGCGTTTAAGGGGAGTGCGTGACGAGCTGGTCGTTTTGAGATGCATGAGAAGGAAGTAACGAAGTATCATCATGTAGGCCGCGAAGACGGGAGAGTGTAGTCTTCCAACCTCGACACAGGTGACAAGAAGAAGGCCAGAAACCTATACTCGGTTTAATAGAATGAAGTTTGTTGTTTAGCAGGTCAGACCAACGTTGTTGCCAACGGGTGCGAAGGTGGGTAGCAATGACAGCAAAATAGTCCATGAATGGAACACCTCTATATGAAACTGGAAGGTCATGTACTGCTGACGCGCAGCAGTGTCTGCCTGTTCATTGCCCTGTACGTCAACATGACCAGGGACCCAACAAAAAACAATATCTTTGTGCTTGCTAGAGATACGGCATAACCAAAGTTGGATACGAAGAACTAGGGGGAGAGGTGTATCAAATTTTTGGATAGCCTGTAAAGCACTAAGGGAGTCTGAAACGACCACAAATGGTGACACGGGCATAGATGCAATACGGATAAGTGCCACAAGAATGGCATACAATTCAGCCATAAATATGCTAGCCGAAGAAAAATAGATGCCCTCGCACGATGCTGTCTGGAAACAATGCTGCGAATCTGATGCCTTCAGATGACTTAGAACCATCGGTGTACACTGTGATGGCATGGGAATGAGAGCGAAAGTGGTCTAGAAAAAGAGAGCGAGAAGCCACCGTAGGTAGTTGGGCTTTCGCGCAAGGCAGAGGAAAAGAACAGACACGGACAGCAGGAACTTCCCAAGGGGGTAGGGGAAAGGGAGATGCCACATGAACATATAAAGGTGGTAGTTGAAGGGAAGACAAGAGCGAATGTAGATGAAGAGAAAAGGGACGAAGTAAACAGGGTCGACGAACAAATTAAGAGCGTCTACTAACATCTGTGACAATCTTATACATGCAAGGATTGCGGAGGTCATGAGACTGAACATAATACCGAAGGCAATGTGCATCACGATGATCGGACAAGGATGGAATGTTCGCTTCTACATAGAGGCTCTCAACCGGGGAAGAACGAAAACCACCAAGGCATAAATGCAATCCCTGGTGATGGATGGGATTAAGGCTGGAAAGAGTAACAGGGGAGGCCGCCGAATATATCTGGTCACCATAATCGAGTTTCGATAAAATTAGGGCTGAATGCAGTCGAAGGAGAGTTCTACGATAAGCCCCCCACAAAAGATGTGCTAGGGTTTTAACCCTTAAACTGTCCACACGTAGATATACGTTTACGTGCGTAGCTGACCGAATATTTTGAGAAAAAAATAAATTTTCTTTTTCTTTAAAATGAAGAGTGCATTTTGTTTGTCATTCCCACATGTTGTAATACTGCACACACTGAGTGCACAGACCCATTCTCTAATCTCTAGGCAACTCAGGCTTATCGTGGCAAGGTTAAAAGCATTTGAAAAAAAACGTAGATCTACGTTCGGAGCAGTACGCACCTGAACGTATATCTACGTGTGGACAGTTTATGGGTTAAGGAAGTTCAGCCGGCTATGACAAGTTGCTTTCAGAGAGGTAATGCGAGGTTTCCAGGACAATCGACGGTCAAACAGGAGGCCAAGAAACCTCACTGTATCACGTTCTGGTATATGTGAGCCGTATAGGTACAATGGATGATCAGAGACCACTGAACGTCTAGTAAACGAAATTTGGTGAGTTTTGCCACTAGAAAATTTAAACCCATGAGTGGTGGCCCAATCGGAAACCCGGTTGACGACATGCTGGAGGGAAACTGCAATGAGGTGACAGTCAGTGCCCGCACAAGCTATAGCAAAGTCGTTAACATAAAGCGATGGCCAAATATTGGATGGGAGAACAGATGTCAGATTATTTATAGCAAGAAGAGTGTTGTGCTCAGAACACATCCCTGGGGGACACCTTCAGCTTGGACAAACTCCGGGGAAAGCACATTACTAACACGGACACGGAAATGTCTTTCAGTTAAGAAGGCCTCAGAAAAAATGGTAGATTGCCTCAGAGGCCTAAAGTGGGCCTGGGCCAAGATATTAAATCTCCAAGTTATGTCATAAGCCTTCTCAAGGTCAAAAAAGATGGCGATAACCGAGTGGTTATTAGCAAAGGAATTATGAATATACGTATCCAAGCGCAGTAAGGGGTCAATGGCAGAACGGCTCTTATGAAAGCCAAATTGACTAGTGGAGAGACTACTGTGCGTCTCTAAATACCACATCAAACGTCTATTAACTAGATGTTCCATCACCTTACAAACTGCACTGGTAAGAGCGATGGGACGGTAGTGGGAGGTATCATGTCCCGTAGTACCCAGTTTGCGAAAAAAGAGAACAATAGCAGACTTCCACAGCTGGGGAAGAACTCCTTGCGACCATATAAGATTAAAGAGTCGTAAGAGGACTGCAAGAACTGCCTGATGTAAATGCTGCAGCATACGAATATGCATGTTTTCTGGCCCAGCTGCCGATGATCGGCAAGCGGAGAGTGTTGCCTCCAGTTCTTGAAGGGTAAAAGGCACATTATAAGATTCTTCTCCGAGAGAAGAAAAATCTAAGGGCTTTAACTCACTGGCAGACTTAGAAGAAAGGAACGAGAGGCATAGATGGAGCCCCTGAGAAATGTGGACCAGATGATTACCAATTTCAGTGGCAATGGCAAGAGGGTGTGTTATATCGACATTGGCAACCTGAACAACAGGAGCCGGGTTGG
This sequence comes from Cherax destructor, assembly GCA_009830355.1. Classification (NCBI taxonomy): domain Eukaryota; kingdom Metazoa; phylum Arthropoda; class Malacostraca; order Decapoda; family Parastacidae; genus Cherax; species Cherax destructor. Next base: position 12,886 of record WNWK01032088.1, read on the forward strand.
GGGAGAATTTACCACTCAATTTCTGCACTTTCTTCCAGACTGCACTCATCGAGGAAGCCGAAGTGACGGTAAAAATGTAATCCCGCCAACAAGTGCATTTAGCATCACGTATGACACGGCAAGCAATGGCTCTCCTCTGCTTAAAATCAAGGAGTCTCTCTGTGGTTCTGTTATACTGGTACCTGCCCCACATAGCGCATTTCAAACGTACTGCCTGAGCACAAGTAGGAGACCTCCAAGGCACGCACTTCTGAGAATGCTTGCCCGAGGTTTGGGGGATAGAATGTGAAGCTGCGGTTAAGACGGAGGAAGGAGCTACATGAAAAGCAGTAAGATGTTCGTAAAGGTCCAATTCGCCCGGTCAAATTGCCAGCGTGGGCTACAAGAAGGTGGAGAATACAAAGGAGACATGAGGATGATTGGAAAAAGATCGCTGTCATGCAAGTCCGGGAGGACAGACCAGGTGAAGTCGAGGACAGTAGAGGAAGAGCAAATGGAGAGATCGATGCAAGAAAAAGAATGAGTTCTAGGATCAAAATGGGTGGGAGTACCCGTACAGTAGAACATCATTTAGCATGAGATTATGTTGCACGTTACCGGTATTGCACGATTTAAGATTTGACACATTATCATCTTACATGACGTAAAGATGATATTACACGGTCGGCAGGAGGGGAAAAATTTTGAATGCGCGGTCGCCCGCGGTGGGTTAAACCATTGAGTCAGTGGGGGTCCTACTAAGGGTGGCTATGAGCCACATCAAGTGTTTAATGCTGACGAGACAAGTGTTTTCTGGAAGAAAATGCCAACACGAACTTATATCAGTCAGCACGAGAAAAGTGCACCAGGCTTCAAGACAGCAAAGGATCGCTTCACCTTGCTCCTTTTCGGTAATGCATCAGGTGATTTCAAGTGTAAGCCCATGGTTATTTACTGCCTAAGAATCCTCATGCTTTGAGGAAAAGGGAATTTGTTTTTCCTTCCTTTAAACTGTAAGTTTATTCAGATACACGGGGCCAGGAGCTGAGTCTCGACCCCTGCAACCACAATTAGGCGAGTACAGTTACATACATTATCATACATAGCAGCATATGTGTAGAGAACCTAGGATAACCCAAGTCAGTCAATGGAAATACTAAGTCACTCTGACTTTTTTGGGTTATCCTAGGTTCTCTACACATGCTGCTATGTATGATAATCTTTGTAACTGTATCTGTGTATACCTGAATAAACTTACTTACAGTTTGTGGGAAGGAAAAACAAATAACCATTCTCACAAGCAGTCTTGTTGTGGTTCAGCAGACACCACCCGCCTTACCCAGCCACCACGGACCCCACCATCCCAGCATTCGTACGTATTTCATATGCGTCAAGAAGTCCTGGCTACAAGCCAGCTGTGTTTGTGAAGAATAAAGAAAGAATTGTGTTTTGATCTTGAATTAACGAAGAAAACAAAGATATTAAACAAGACATAACCCAGGGCCGTAATGAAGTGTTACTTTGTACACATAAAAGATGTAAACATAAGTTTGTGTGACTGACTGACTGCTTGACTGACTGACTTGACTGATGACTGACTGACTGACTGCTCTGAGCTTGACTGACTTACTGAATGACTGACTGACTACTGATACTTGACTGAATGACTGACTGACTTACTGAATGACTTGACTGACTTACTGAATGACTGACTGCACTGAATGACTGACTGACTGATGACTTGACTGACTGAATGACTTGACTGACTGAATGACTTGACTGACTGAATGACTTGACTGACTGAATGACTTGACTGACTGAATGACTTGACTGACTCGAATGACTTGACTGACTGAATGACTGACTGACATGAATGACTTGACTGACTGACATGACTGAGACTTCTGACTGACTTGACTGACTGACTGACTGACTTACTGAATGACTGACTGACTGACTGACTGACTGACTGAATGACTTGACTGACTTACTGAATGACTTGACTGACTTACTGAATGACTTGACTGACTCACTGAATGACTGACTGACTTACTGAATGACTTGACTGACTTACTGAATGACTTGACTGACTTACTGAATGGCTTGACTGACTTACTAAATGACTTGACTGACTTACTAAATGACTTGACTGACTTACTAAATGACTTGACTGACTTACTAAATGACTTGACTGACTTACTAAATGACTTGACTGACTTACTAAATGACTTGACTGACTTACTGAATGACTTGACTGACTTACTGAATGACTTGACTGACTTGAAGTTAGACACTCAGTTCAACCATCGACTTCAGTTCAAGAACTTCTACTATCCACCTCAGCCCAGTAGGGCCATAGCATAACTCTCCACTCTCTTCACAATCATCCACAAACACCAGCACCCACAATTTAAGGTAAATACTATTATTTCTATTACATTTGTAGTCTTAAGCAGTAAAAACAACATAATACATCACGAAAATGAACTACAATTACATATTCACTTTTATTTTTGTAAGATCTGTTGGTCTAAAAAAAACTTGTTTGGCTTTTTGGGGACTCCCAGGAACGTAACCCTATTTTTCCCATTAGTTCTTTTAATTATTTAACACGAAATTATCTAACACAACTTTTGTGCTAAATGACGATTTACTGTAATTGTAATATTGCTGTATGTTTTGTACTACCTCAGATTATAACTATTAATTTATCACTTAGTTACCTAACTTTTATACAGTATGCAATATGACAGTGACTTCGGTTAACGGCCATAATTCATTCCAGAATGTTGTTCGAGTGCTGTTACCGTATTTAAAACATGGAGGGGGAGAGAAGCAAGAAATGCCTCCAACTCAATGTGCATTAAAATCGCCAAGTAACAGAAGGGGCGGTGTCAAAGAAGAAACCAGAAAAGCAACATCTGGGATAGACAATGCCCGAGAAGGGGGAGAGATACATAGAACAGAGTGTATACCACTTATTCAAGTGGATATGGGCTGCAGTGTAATGTAGAGAAGAATGAACATAGAGCTGACGGTATGGAATACCAGTGCCTATAAGAAGAGAACTTTCGTTGAAGGTTCCATTGTAAAAAGGATCCGATGAATATAACAAATCATAGCCCAAAAAGGGACGGATAACAGTGGAGTGTAATTTGGGTTCTTGTAAACAGACTCCAACAGGGAAAAACTGGGAGAGCAACACCTGAAGCTCACCCCAGTTGCCCCTGAGGACTCGGATATTCCACTGTAAATAAGCCATGATTTATGAAGAGAAAGATACAAGTTGAAGGTAGAGGTATCTATGGACTAGGAGGGTTAGAAAAGTCCACGTGTGGAGGCAGCGGAAAACTTGTAAGCAAAGGAGGAGTGGGACGCTGGGAAGGAAGGAGGGGTGTAGACGGAGAAGAGAGAGGAAAAGAAACCGGAGGTGGAGCAGTGTTCATCAACGTTCCAGTCTCCATAATATATTCTGCGATAGTGTCCAGCGTTTCGTTAGACAAAGATGCAGGATGTGGGACCACATTAGAGATGGAAGGAGGAGGGAGATGAGCACCAATTGGGGAGACTATGGACTGTACTAAAGTAGGGGGTGAGGAAATGGAAGAGGAAACTGTCGAAGAGGTTTGGGAGGGGACAAGAGTGGAAGCGACCTGGGATGGGGCACTAGAGGAAGAAACTTTTGAGGGTGAAGACAGTATGGGGTGCCGAGGTAGGGACCTCGGAGCCAAGAACAGCAAAAGAATTCAAGACGGGTGACTGAGGATGGGGCGACCACAGAGGAAGCCGCGGGAGTTGGGACCCCAGAAGTGGGGGGATGTTTAGCAATGCGAGAACAGGAAATACGGGGGAGTCTCCCTTGAAGGCGTAGATGAGAGACAGCCATAGCATATGAGAAGCCTTCTGCCTCTTTGAGACAACGGATTTCCCGCTCATTAAGGTAAACCTGACAATGGCGAGAGTAAGATGGATGCGCCTCACGAAAGTAAAGGCAAGAGGGAGGTAGACTACAAAAAGGATTGGCATGGTCGTCAGCACCACAGACTGGGCATTCAGCAATTGACCTGCAATATTTCGCTGGATGACCAAAACTCCAGAAGTTTCTACACTGTTGTGGTGTAGGGGCCACCTTTCAATCTTGTAAATGGTGACCCGCAATGTAGACCGAGGGCGGAAGGTCACGGCAGTCGAAAGTTAAGCGAGCAATATTGCAAGGATATCGTCTTCGCCGACGGGCAGGGAGGACAAAAGTGTCAACTTTGAGTATAAGAAGGTCCTGGAGCTCAAGCTGCTCCAGAATGTCATCACCACAGTTTTGGAAATTCTGTTGGACAATGGTATGGGGTGGAATAACAGTGCCACTACAAGTGTTGAGAAAATGATGTTTTTCAATAGTGACAGGAGTAGCATCTATGGAAGTAAGGCAAGAAAGATCACGAGCTTGGTCAGCATTCTGGACCGTAATGATGCGTGTGCCACTTTTGAGAGTGTGAAAGGCGATGTCTTTGCCCACATGGCGCAGGAGTGCCTTACCAATACTATGATCGTAAAGATAGTTAGTAGAAGTTGGTCTCAGCGTAAAAAACTTAGTCCATTGTGTAGTGTAAAATATACCGTTTAACCCTTAAATGGTCCAAACGTATATATACGTTCGCATGCCCAGAGCCCCGAATATTTTGAAAAAAAAAAAAAATTATAGAAATAAAGAACACATTTTTTTTAAGTGTTATCGGATAAAAAAAAACAATTAGGGTGAGTAGTTACCGAGATATGAGGCGGAGAAGTTGGCACTGGATGCTCACCTGACAGCAACAGGAGCCCTGCCGCTTGCAGAATTGTTGCCGATATACCGTTTTTTCTCTCTTTTTTATTATTTTTATATAATTTTTATGTTCTGATAATTACAATTTATAGTAGTTCTTGTGATTTCATAGCCAATCTTTGTTCTGACAGTAATATTAGGTACTGAAATTGTACTCAAATAATAATAATAATGATAGTGCATAAAAATAATAATAATAATAATGATAGTGAATAATAATGATGATAATAATAATATTAATAATAATATTAATAATAATAATGATAGTGCATAATAATGATAATTATAATAATAATAATAATAATAAAGTTCCCTTGAAGCCATTATGTAAGATATGTGTAACTGCCTTATCTCATCTGATCTCCACTAATGATGACTGGTGACATTTGATGAGGGGTGAGGGGTGTTACGCAAACCTGTCTGTCTGTGTGTGTGTCTTTCTGTCTGTTTGTCTCAGAGTAGCTCATAAACCAACTGGTATTACGCAGATCACAAGCACATTATATCACTTTGTCTTGATTTTTTTAGTTATCCTAGGTAATTTACTTTTTTAGTTATCCTAGGTAATTTACACTATGTATAATTGTATTAAGGTGTGTGTTCCTGTGAGATAGAGACAGAGACAGATAGATACAGACAGACAGACAGAAATAGACAGCCAATCAGGTACCCAGCTGACCAGCCAGCTGCTGGCCTGCCAGGTGGCCAACCAGCTGCTTGCCAGCCAGGTGGCCAGGCAGGCAGGCAGCCAGCTGGCATGCCAGCCTGCCAACATCACTTTCCACTTCAAAGGGGAGTGTTAATATGACATGACATCAGTGAATCCTTGGTGTTTGCCGCAGTGTTTGCTCTAGCTGGCGCTCAATTTAACTGGTGCTCCCACAAGGTACTAAGTGGTCCCAGATTTTTTAATATGGTGCACACCAAGTGTTAAGACCCATTCTATGCTGACCAGGCATCTCAGGCCAATCATGCCAAATTTGGAGGCAGGAAAAATAAAACGTAAATATACGTTTGGGGCAGTAGCAGTACTAACGTATACATTGGACCCCCGAGTTTCGAAAAAACTTCACTCCTGAAGTCTGCTCAAGTGCCATTACCGAACGAATTTACTCCCTTAAGGAAAATTTCACGTAGGTTAGTCTATTTCAGACCCCAAAATACACTTCACAAGACTTACAAAATTATACTTACATAATTGCACGATTTCCGGGGTATTCATTAACCGAGGGTCCACTGTATATACGTTTGGGTTAAGGGGAGTGCGTGACGAGCTGGTCGTTTCTGAGATGCATGAGAAGGAAGTAATGAAGTATCATCATGTAAGGGTCTTGGGCGTTTAGAAGTGGGACCAGAATTGGTCTGTTGTGGGACGGCGAGAAACTCGAAAATTGCCGCACCATAGAGGGAGAAGCCGGAAGCAAGGTCAGAGAAGAACGAAGGTCAGACGTATCAAAAGGGCCGGTTGGTACCTCGGTACCTGAAGTAGGTGACGAACCGGCACCAGTGAGAGGTACAGGGGTATTGGAAGTGTCTAAAGAGTGGTCCGATAACGAGGCCGGATGAGAACAAGGTGCGGTAATAGGAAGGGGCCTGGGGGTAGGAGGTTCACGGATTGGGTCGTCCATGGTTAGGTTACTTCTTTCTTTTTTTTCTTTTTTTTAAAAGAAAGAAAATAGAATAAAAAAGGAGGGAATGTGGAGGAATAGCTCCTAGGAGGAATGAAAGGGGCATAAATCTCCCTCTGCGCCCAAGAGGACCTCAGCACCGCACGTAGTGCAGATGCGGCATGGAACCCGTGCCATACCCTACCCTTCAAGCCAGTAAACCAGCAATCCGGGATAGCAACCTCACATCCACCAAGCCACCTTGGCGGACAAAAGAGAGGGCGGCCGGATACCCGCCACAAAACATACCTCCAGAGATACACCCGTTGCCCAAAAGACACCGAAAGCCACCCCCTGGGAGACTGGAGAGGGATTGGGACATTCTCAGGCAATCCAGATTCCTCGGCAAACTACACCACCGCCAAGAACCTCAACGAATGGGATGGACCATTGTACTCTTCCCCCTACCTAGGAACAAGAATGCCTGTGGAGAGAATCCCACAGGTTAAAACGGAAGGGAATAAGGGAGGGATGAGGAGGAGGAAAGGGAAAAAGAGAGGATGGTGTAGATGGGAGAGGGGAGGGGGGATTGGGGGGTAATTAGGTTCGGTCTGAGAAAGGAGACCAAAAGGTCTTATTCCTCAGACCAAGAGCCTCTTCACCATGCCAAGGAGCCCCCCTTGAAGAGGTGATATTTAACCCTTAAACGGTCCAAACGTATATATACGTTAGTACTGCTACTGCCCCAAACATATATATACGTTTTATTTTTCCTGCCTCCAAATTTGGCACGATTGGCCTGAGATGCCTGGTCAGCATAGAATGGGTCTTAACACTCGGTGTGTGCCATATTAAAAAAATCTGGGACCACTTAGTACCTTGTGGGAACACCAGTTAACCCTTAAACAGTCCAAACGTATATATACGTTCTTACCGCTACTGCCCCGAATATTTTGAAAAAAAAAATTACTTTTTTTTATAGAATTGAAGAGCACATTTTTTAAGTGTTATAGGATAAAAAAAATCTAGGGTCAGTAGTTACCGAGATATGAGGCGGAGAAGTTGATAATTACAATTTACAGTAGTTCTTGTGTTATCATTGCCAATCTGTGTTCTGACAGTAATATTAGGTACTGAAATAATAGTGCATAATAATAATAATAATAATAATAATAATGATAGTGTATAATAATAATAATAATTATAGTGCATAATAATAATAATAATAATAATAATGATAATAATAATAATAATAATAATGATAGTGCATAATAATAATAATCATCATTATAATAAATTTCATCCCTAAGCATTATGTAAGATATATGTCACTGCATTATCTCATCTGATCTCCACTAATGATGATTGGTGACATTTGACGTGGGTGAGGGTGGTCTTATCTCTTCTTATCAGTCCAGTAATTACAGTGATGACATTTGATGAGCTTACACTGCTTCGCTTTATTTGTTACTCAAACTTGTCTGACTGTCTGTATCTGTCTGTCTGTCTTTCTGTCTGTCTTTCTGTCTGTCTGTGTGTCGTCTCCTTTCTGTCTGCTTGTCTCAGAGATAGCTCATGAACCAAATGGTATTACGCAGATCACAAGCACAGTATAACACTTTGTCTGGATTTTTTTAGTTATCCTAGGTAATTTACACTAAGTATAATTGTATTTACGTATGTGTTCCTGTGAGATAGAGACAGATAGAGACAAAGAGACAGATAAATACAGACAGACAGACGGATACAGAGACAGCCAATCAGGTACCCAGAAGCCAGCTGCTGGCAGCCAGGTGGCCAGCTGGCCAGCCAGCTGGCCTGTCAGCCTGCCGACATCACTTTCCACTTCAAAGGGGAGTGTTAATATGACATGACATCAGTGAATCCTTGGTGTTTGCCGCAGTGTTTGCTCTAGCTGGCGCTCAATTTAACTGGTGCTCCCACAAGGTACTCAGTGGTCCCAGATTTTTTTAATATGGCACACACTGATGTTAGGACCCATTCTATGCTGACCAGGCATCTCAGGCCAATCATGCCAAATTTGGAGGCATGAAAAAAACAACGTAAATATACGTTTGGGGCAGTAGCAGTAAGAACGTATATATATGTTTGGACCATTTAAGGGTTAAATTGAGGGCCAGCTAAAGCAAACAGCGCGGCAAACACCATAGATTCACTGATGTCTTGTCATATTAACACTCCCCTTTTAAGTGGAAAGTGATGTCGGCAGGCTGGCCGGCCAGCTGACTGGCTGCCTGCTTGGCCAGCTGGCTGGCCAGTAGCTGTTTGGCCACCTGGCTGGCCAGCAGCTGGCTGGTCAGCTGGGTACCTGATTGGCTGTCTATCTCTGCCTGTCTGTCTGTATCTATCTGTCTCTTTGTCTCTATTTCACAGGAACACATACGTAAATACAATTATACATAGTGTAAATTACCTAGGATAACTAAAAAAATCAAGACAAAGTGATATAATGTGCTTGTGATCTGCGTAATACCAGTTGGTTTATGAGCTACTCTCTGAGACAAGCAGACAGAAAGGAGACGACACACAGACAGACAGATACAGACACACACAGACAGGTTTCCGGTATGGCCAAAATAAAGGTGCACAGGTGCTCATCAAATGTCATCACCGTAATTATTATTATTATTATTATTATAATCAAATAGAAGTTTTTCTAAACCACAGGGGCATCACTGTAATTACTGGACTGATTAGAAAAGATAAGACTACGCCACCCCTCATCAAATGTCACCTGTCATCATTAGTGAGATCAGATTTGAAGTTAAGGCAGCTTACACAAATCTTACATAATGCTTCAAGGGAACTTTATTATTATTATTATAATTATTATTATTATTATTATTCACTATTATTATTTTT
>WNWK01032089.1:0-22175 GCA_009830355.1 Cherax destructor
TCTTTCGTTTATAAGTATATTGTGATATTAATAACAGTTGAATAGCAAAAAATGCCTCTTCTGATCGACCAAAGTATTATTGTTACTGAATTCAATAAAAAGGATGATGGTCCATGACTTAAGTCTGCTTAGATGAAAATTTGAAATTTTATCGATATGTTAAAAAAAACAAAAACAAAAATAGTTGGATTCAGAGCAATTACTGGAGAAGGCATTTTCTGATAGGCTTAAAAATTTTCCCCTTTTTCCACTTTTATTAATCATTGGTTTCGGTATAATTAGATAATGCTCGTTTTACTAGTTAAAGTATTTTTGTCTTGAAATTGGGCTTGAATGCACTAATTTTTCAGTTATGAAAAAAATGATATAATCAAATTGAATTTTTTTCGAAAATATAAAATCATATACTATTTCTTACATGGCGAAAAATTTTAAATTTATAACACAAAGAAAAACGAAAAAAAAAATACTCGTTTTTTTTAGTCTTAATTTCACTAGATTAACGAGACTATTACTGCTTTGCAATTTTATGACAGTACCAACACAGTGCACCAACCACTCCAAAACTATACCCCCACCTGTTTTTAACATTTCTATCTTTATCCCATCAACCCCACTGTTACCCCTTTTCATTCTCCCCTCCTCACGAATTTCCCCCACACTCACAACTGGCTTTTCCCCTCACTCCTACAAGATTTATTCCTCCTTCCCCTATACACGAAATCACAGCCCCTGTCTTCATCAACATTTAACAACTCCTCAAAATTTTCCCCCTCCATTTTCCCCATATAACTTCCATTTAATAACTCTCCTCTCCTTTTTTAACTGTCAAAGCCATTTGTTCCTGGGTTTCTCAACATAAATCTCCCCAAAACTTTTCTTATTTTCAAAAAAATTTTGGGATAACATCTCACCACTCTCTCATTTGCTCTCTTTTTACATTGCTTCCCCCTCTCTTAACCTCTTTTTCTCCATATACCCCTTTTCCCTCCTTGCATCACTTCTTTTGTAAAAAACCCCTCATTGTAACTTTTTCTCCTTACTACTCTCTTTACATCATCATTCCACCAATCGGTCTTCTTCCTCCCCCCACTGCCTGTAACCACAAACTTCTGCTGAAAACTCTAACATTACATTTTTAAATCTACCCCCACATCTTCGACCCCATTGCCTACACCCCACTAACCCATCTATCCTCCAATAGTTGTTTATATCTTATCCTAAAGGTGGGTATATAGTTTTTGGGGTGGTTGGTGCTATTATTTAATAAATGTATGGAAGAGGGTAAGGGACCTAGGGGTTGGCAGAGAGATGTATTGTTCCTTTTTATAAAGGCAAAGGGGGCAAAAAGAGTGCAAAAATTATGGGGAATAAGTCTGTTGGTGTACCTGGTAAAGTTTTGGTAGAGTTATTATTGAAAAAAAAAAGAGTAAGACAGAAAGCAGGATAGCAGATGAACAAGGGTGCTTTGGGAAAGGTAGGGGTGTGAACCCAAAGTGTTTACAGTGAAACATATAGTGAAAATTTGGATAAGGGTAAAAGGTTTTTGTGGCTTTTATGGATTTGGAAAAGGCGTATGATAGGGTGGATGGGATGTCAATGTGGCGATGTTGCAGGTGTATGGAATAGGAGGTAGGTTACAAAAACAGTGAAGAGTTTTTATGAGGATAGTGGGCTCAGGTTGAGTGTGTAGGGGGGAGGACTTTTTCCCCAGTAAAGTGGGCCTTGCAAGGATGGGGATGTCACCGTGTTGTTCAATATATTTATAGATGGGGTTGTAAGAAGTGAATGGGGGGTCTTGGCAAGAATGGGGGGTTTAAAAAGATAAAGAATCAAATACAAAGTGGGGTTGTCACAGTTGTTTTTTGCTAAACACTGTGTTTTTGGGGAGATTCTAAAGAGAAGTTGCAGGGGTTGGTGGATAAATTTTAGGGTGTATAAAAAAAAAAATTGAAAGTGAATATGGAAAGAGTAAGGTGATGAGGGTAACAAAAGATTAGGTGACAAAATTATATCAGATTGGGGGGGAGAGTATGGAGGAGGTGAATGTAGTATTCAGATATTTGGGGGGGGGACATGTCACAGATGGGTCATGAAGGATGAGGGGTCATAGAATTGATGAGGGGAAAAAGGGGGGTGGAGCACTTCGGTCTGTGGAGACAAAGAACTTTGTCCATGGAAGTAAAGGGGGAAAGTATGAGAGTATAGTTATACCAACACTCTTATATTGGGTTAAGCATGGGTGATGAATGTTGCAACGAGGAGAAGGCTGGAGGCAGTGGAGATGTCATGTTTGAGGTCAATTTTGGTGTGAATATAATGCAGAGAATTCGGGGTTTGGAAATTGGGGGGAGGTGCGGGATTACCAAAAATATTATCCAGAGAGCTGAGGAGGGGTTGTTGAGGTGGTTCGGACATTGAGAGAGAATGGAACGGACAGAATGACTTCGGGGTGTATAAATCTTAGTGGAAGGAAGGCGGGGTAGGGGTCGGCCTAGGAAAGTTTGGAGGAGGGGGGAAAGGAGGTTTTGTGTACGAGGGGCTTGGACTTCCAGCAAGCATGTGTGACGTATTTGATAGGAGTGAATGGAGAAAAATGGTTTTTTAAAATTTTACGTGCTGTTGGGGGTGAGCAAGTAACTTTATGAAGGGATTCGGGGAAAACCCGGGAGGCCGGACTTGAGTCCCGGAATGGGGAAATCAGTGTCTGCACCTGAAGGAGGGGTGTTAATGTTGCAGTTTTATAACTGTGGAAAACACCCCTCTGGGAAGACAGTGATGGAGTGAATGATGATGAAAGCTTTTCTTTTTCGGGCCCCCCTGCCTTGGGGGGAATCAGCCGATGTGTTAAAAAAAAAAATAACCAACGCAGTGTTAGGTCACCACTAACTTCTTCCAAAACCCAAACACAGTGTTAGGTCATCCACTAACTTCTTTCAGAACCAACACAGTGTTAGGTAGGCTGTTGTTGTATACCACTAACCTCCTAGGATTTCCTTCATAATTTCCAAATGTCATATCTGATAGACTTCAAGCTTTCAACCCTGGTCAACTATATGGGATGATTTATGCAACATATGGACAGCTGGTCCCCTCCCCAATTTTATAGCCCAGTCCAGAAAGTGATTTCCAGGCGAATATTTTAGAAAGCCTCTTTCAATCGTCTTCATTTCGGCAATTGTGTCTTAGAAGGTTGACATATTCAGAATTTTGGATACCTTTTTGACTTTTAATTTTTTAAATAACATATTTTCTAAAAGTGAGTTTAGGTTTGAAAGACTTACCTAGTAGGGCAAAGAGGCCTGCTGCAGTGCTCCTTTTTTTTATGTTCTTGTTAAAAATTAACTTGAAGGTTCGGGGGTGGAAAAATTAACGGGGCAAAAGGTATACCTAAACATAAGCCACCATGCCCACATGCTTTAAACTACACAAAATGTTAAACCAGTGGTAAATACTTTAGGTTTGATTACCAGGAAGGTCAGAAAAACTCATCTGTATAAAAATTTAACATATCAACAAAAATGTATAAAACACATAACCTGCCTTCTACACATTTCAAAAGTACAAAATAGCTAAAAAGTCCCTGCTACTGTTACCCTATGAAATACATATCCACAGCAGTGGGTCCCCACTCCCCACATGGGCCTCACATAAATACATGGGCCGGGACCAACCCAGTTTAAACTTAAATCAAATTTTCCCGAAAACAACCTTTGGCCCTAAACATTACAAAACAGAAATCAAAAATTTTTGCAGCCATGCAACTATGACGTTCACAGTTCTCTCCCCTCCTCCATCTCATACACCCGTGGCCTGGTGGAAAAAGCCCCGCTTCACACGGTGAGGTGCCCGGGTTTGTTTCCCCGGCGGGGGTTGGAAAATTGGGCATTTTTCCTTCCTTGTTGTCTATGTTCACCCATCAGTATAAAATGGATACCTGGGTGTTAGTCGACTGGTATGGGTCGCATCCGGGACAAAAAAGATATAGTAGTATGTCATTGATGTCAGCTAGGGCTGTATACCTTGTACATGTACTTGTAAAAAAGTATTATTTTTTATTATTATTTTATCTTCCCCTTAATTGAGACCCGGTAACACGACATTTTTTCATGGGCTTACCCGACAAAAACCCCTCGTCAATTTTTAAAAAGTGCGTTTTCCCTTTAAAATTAATGTAAAAATTTCCGAAAAAATTGGAAATTTTCTTTGTTCTTTTATCGACTTTGATCCCCCCCATTCACCCCCCTGATTCGACCCTATATGTTTGCGCTTCCCCAAATTTAAAAAAAAAATTATGAATAGCAACCATCTTTAATAAAGGATGAATCTTGTGAAATGGAGAAACGTTTTGAAGGGCTTTAGTGGAGGGGCAAATTTTTGGTTCTGTAATAACTGGAGAATTCATCTTCTGGGCGGCTTCAAACTTTTAGTGATGATCTGTTTTCTTCAGCAAGGTTTTGCTTTTATTTTAGGTTGAAATTTTATATTCCCGCTATATTAAACTAATTAGTTTCTTTGAAATAACTTTGAATGTGTCTTCTGATCAGAAATAAAACAGTGTTTTACTTTTTTGAATTAAAAAGTTAATCTTCATAATGAATTTTTTTTTTAAAACTTCCAGGTCCCCCAATTCAATTGTTTAAAAAAATGTCTTAAAAGTCCAAAGTCTAAATATAACAATTACCAACTTAAAACCTTTGATGGTCAGTCTTCGAGAAAAGTTTGGTTGATTTTGTCCTGTGAGGTTTAAACTGCCTTTTTTGGGGGAAGAAATTTGGAAAAAAAAAAAACTTATTTTCATCAATAATTTCTAGTGCCTCATCATTAGGTTCAACCTGTTAACATTGTTAGCTGAATGCAAATTCGAGAGGCTTCAAACTTGATGCACTGGTTCATTTTGAAGATTGTCGCCCCTCTGATAATAAGTTAATACCTCTCAGCTTAGCTTAAAACTGCTGTTTCTTACGGACGATTAAACTGTCATTATTTGTATTTTAAGAAATTAGAATACTGGTTTCCATATAATAATTCGTGAATTCCTCCTTTTAGCAATTTTAAATCTTCAACACTAATATTTTAAATGCACTAAAAATTTAGGACACTAATATTCGTGTCATACACTGGGTCAAGGGTCGACCTCTGCAAAGTGCAGCAATAAATCCCGTGTTTTTGAAGAGTTCCTCTATGCGTGTGTGTGTTTTTACAACAGGTAAACATGTTCGACCAAGCACTCATCAACGAGGGTCGAGTCAGTACGTGGAGATGGGCACCAATGTTACCAGTGATCACTTCATCTTCGCGCTACCAACGGCATCTCCAGCCTCCCGCCTCGTCTTTACTATGGTATGAGACATGAGGCACGTACATAAAACGACTGGTCATAGGTAAAAGTGACTGCAGTGTTTAGTACTACACCTCACATTGCAGTGTTACAAGTTTACTACACACTACTATCATGAGGCCTGGAAACCGGGCCGCGGGGGCTTGAACCCGGGAACCCTCCCCGGGTTACCCCAGGTATATTCAAAATACTGCACTGTATAGTAGTACTTGTAACATTGCAGTGTGGTGTAGCACGGATAAGCTCACTAGTTAGCGGGGTCCCCCAGTGGAAGTGGGTCATGCTAAAAGTTATTAGTAATAAAATAGCTGGATATGTCTCATGTACAAGAAACCCTGTTATTGTAGTGTTAGATATGCTACTAGTGATATAGAATACTGACGAGATGAAGAGTAGGGAAATGGGCACATAGGTCTTTAAACGAAACGTTTCGCCTACACTGCAGGCTTCATCGTCGATGACAGAAACAATAGTGGAAGCAATGCAGGCGAAGTTGAGAAGTGTTGATGTAATCAGCCCCTTATCCTTACAGTAAGATATGTATCTTATCTTAATGATCTTAATGCAGAAGCAAATGGCCGGAGGCTTGACGATACTGGAAAATGAGGTGTAGTAGGTGGAGAGGGGGTCACTGGTAGCTGGGCCCACCAGTAAAATAGGTTTGCTGAAAAGTTGTTAGTAATATAGTAGTCAAAAAGGGAAAAAAGAAGGGAAAAATGTTCGGCATCTATATGTTGACATATTGCCTTGCAGTGCATCAATAAGTGGAAAACCCATGGGCAGCCCAAAAGTAACGTCTAGACTGAAGAGTTTCTTGTTCGTGCATTAATGTTGCAGATTTGTTTCAGAACACCAGTGTTTAAGATGTGTCACTGATTGTGCCCAAGAGTTTACTGGGCATTTTTAAGGAATCCGTGAAAATGGCTGGGGGGACTGCCTATTCGAGATGGATCTCAATTTTAACCCCTGGTTTGTGAGTCTTTAGCACCGTATATTCTGGGGGGATCTTGGGGTCCTGGGGGGGTAGTAGAAATTTATCACTTGTTCTGAGTCCTTTAGTATGATGCAAGTCTTGCGTAGAAAAGTTTTGGTTAGGTTGTCCATTTGGTTTGTAGGTGTCTGAGTTTTAGTACACTGAATATTTTATTTATTTAGTCGTTAGTGTTCAAAATAACGACAGAACCTAATTATCGGTAGTGGTGACTCTGGTGGTGTCTTCTGCAAAGTTTTTAGGACGGATGTGACCGCAGGTAGGTCTGGAGAGCTGGGTAATTGTTATATTTCAGTGTATAGGACTGGTCTGTATTATTTTGTAATGAATTATTTGCAATACCAATAATGGAGTCGAAGTTTTGGAAGACTAGTTATTTTAATTACAATCTAATTATTGTACTTGTGATGAGCCACCAGATAAAACTTCCAACAGTTCGAAAACCATCTTTGAAAATCAAATACTCTCTTGAAAATCTTTCAAACCTGACCCAAATACCCTGAATGTAACCAAAACAGTGAAAACATAAAAAAGAGCCAGTTCAGATGAACGCTTCCCGCAAGTGAATTTAAAAACTTCAATAAATTAGTCTCAAGCCAGCAAATAGCAGAACCAATTGACTGGGGAAAAACCCTAGACCTTATATTAACAAATAATGAGGCTCTGGTTTAAACATAATTATGATAATAGCAAACACAGACCACAAACTAATTGAGGTTCAAACCCGCCCACACTGCTATTGAGCAATTCCTATCAGTCATGAGGCAGTATTCAACAAATTGACTTAAGATATGAAAACAAAAAATTTTATTAAAATATTCTATGGCCTTACTGAAGTATGTTTAAAATGATTAGCATGGGTTTGACCCAGTATCTCTAAAAATCTCCTCACACTAGAATATACACATAGTATATTCCTTTGTTTTTTACAAGGTTTATTTGGTATACCCAGGGGGAAAAAAAACAATTTTTATAATGACCATAGTTTTTTAAAGGGGGGGACGGTAAGCCAGCGGAAGGCCTCGGACAGATGACCTCAGTGGCCTAGAATGTGCCCGGACAAGTGCCATTAAGAAAAAAATAGAAAAGACCAAATTAAAAAGAGGCACTACCTTCAGATAAAGACAGACAATTTCAGAACTTGTATATGAATGGTATTCAATACCGACATGATGAATTAGACACATGAATGAATTAGACAGACGTTTCGTTATCCATGGCTTTATCAATACAGGACAGACATAATAAAAATATATACAGCAAATAGTCGAAACTGGTAATGTGTCCCTCAGCCCTGGAGAAGGTATGACCCCCTAGTCTGGAAAAAAATCTAAACCCCGGAAGATTGGTGCATTACTGGGTAAGATGTGCAACAAAAAGGGGGATTGTCACTGGTATGAGGAACCACCCAGTGGAAGTAACTCATGCCAAAGAGTTGACCAGGATTAATGTAGGTTGTGGTGATATCTTCTGTATCAAGATTCATGATATTGCTGTGTCCGACAAGTTGTATACTAGGGGGTAAATTACCGACAAGATGATGAATTAGACACATGCAACATCTGGGTATCTTGTAGACGTTTCGCCATCAATATGATACGTGAACATAATAAAATATATCACAATAGTGGAATCTAAGGCTTTTTCAAGATAAAAAACCTTTGGGTAACGAAATGGAAAACAATGAGCTCAAATTAATGCATCAAGTCAAGGAGAGACGAAGGAAGAAAATTCCTTAAAGAAATTTAAAGAAAACCAAAATAATTTTTCTCCTTGCGAAAACCGAAAAAAAATTAATATCGTTTTCTTCGAAAGAGATGGAACACTGCCCACACAGAAATGTGTTTAGTGAGCTGTTAATGAGTTAAAGATTGGCAAGCCAAATGAGTTTTACATGGAAGGTTAACACTCCAATTTTTTTGTTAAAATTAACCCCACTCGATTTTGTAGAAGCTATTATTGGCATCCCCTTGGCATGGCCCAATTCGTGGAACTACATTCATCAAGACCTGCTAAAATAACTAAAAAATGCCTTAGATATTTTTTAGAAAAAGGCTGAACACAGGAATTTTTCCCACAGTCCAAAAAAACCGGTCCAAAAGGTGGCAGTACGGCAACTGAAAAAACATTAATAATAATAATAATAATAATAATAATAATAATAATAATAATAATAATAATAATAATAATAATAATAATAATAATAATAATAAAAAAAATATTGTAGTAAATATTTTTATTTACTACAATACATGTACACTTTGACGGTTTTCTTTTTTTTTTTTTAGTAAATCTATCGGGAAAAGGGGTTCTACCCATTTTTCCCCTCCTTTTTTAGTTGATTTTTAAAACCCGCATGGCTTACGGAGGAAAGATTTTTTTTCCCCAGGGAAATTAAAAAGAAAGCAATAAAAAAAGAACTTTTAAGATAAAATAAAAAAAACTCAGACAGTGTATACAAAAACTTTACATGAATGTGTATTGACCTAAGTGTAAGTAGAAGTACCAAGACGTACCTGAAATCTTGCATGTTTATGAGACAAAAAAAAAGACATCACAATCCTACCTTTGTAAAAAAAAAAATACGGGCCCTTCCCTGCTTGTATAAATTAGTAACCTATATTATTGGGACGCTTAAAATTCCTTGAACTGCTCTTCTTAACGTAGGACAAAATAAAAGATATGCAGATTTGTGATTAGTCCCAAATCTGCACAAACCACTTCCTATGAAGGAAAAACACTTGGTAGGCGGTACAGAATTACCCCAGTGAAAAGCAAGGGCGTATTGAGTCTAGCAAGTGATAAATCAAAAAAAAGGAACCATTATTTTTCCCCCTTCCCTTTGCCCATAAGGAAGATTCCCCCAATACCCTGACTGTCTTCAAGGGAACTTGATAATTTCCCCCAACTCGCATCATTCAGCAGGACTGTAATGCTTATGTTGGACTGTTATAACTGTTTCGCAGGTATTGGGATTCCCTGAGGCCTAATACCTTGTCTAAGGCAAAGGGTAAAGTTCCAAATCACCGTTAGGCCTCCCAGGTGTATCCCCATGAAAACGATATTAAACCATTGTTTATGCTCAATGGGTTGGGGTATCAGAAGGTTCACACAAAAATTCCTAGGTAAGAAAATATAAATTTATTAGATTAACAATATATACACACTCCCACAACACCTCTTCACATTTCTCTTAGCCAAAACACCTCAGTAACAACATAGGGGGGGCGGGGTCTGGGCGCCATCTAAAAACAAAACAAAGTGTACCTCTGGGGTCGGTAAAAGCCCCGGCCGCCACCCTCTCCCAGAAACCATCTCCACCTTTTTCCCCAGTTCACACTCTTCCTTCCAAGCCCCGACCATGTCTGAGCCCCGGGGGTGTGTACTGGCACACAAAAAAAGTGCCTATGGCTTGAGTTAGCTACAAAAAGGGGAATGCAACATCACAAACTTAGCCGCCACACGGCTCCAAGCGCCCTTTCCCTCACCAACAAAAGTTGGAAAATAAATCCTAGCTGGTTTTCCCTTATTTCAACGTTACACTAACACAGCCCCCAAAAAGGCATAGATATTTATAAAATCATTGTTGAATTTATCTAAGGTTATACATTATTATTAAGTTTCTTTAGAAATTTTGGGGACACTTCTCCAATATCTATATATTTACGTATTTCATGTCATGCAGAACCCATAACACTAACACCAACGGGGGTTGATTAGGTAAGTCGTATTAGGGGAGCAAAAAATATTAAGGACTATTTTTTTTATATTGGGTAAAGTTGAAATGCAAATGTTCTAATACTTTTATGGAAGACAAAATTTAATTTTTTTTTTTCCGACGGCAATTTTTTTTGGGAGCAGGAAGAAACAATTTATTCCATAGATATATAATATTTTATTACCATGCAAAATTTGTACTAATTTATTTCTTCTGACAGTTTAAGTATCACCAACCGTGTGAGCTTTCTTGATTTAACTATTGAATAAAGACACTTTAAAAAGGCCCATGTCAACTTGTCATTAAGTTTAGTTCGCTAATTTATAAAAAAAATTAATGATTTTCTTTTTGCCTGTTTTTCTGTACCTTTTCCCCCCTTCTCCCCAAAAAAATTTTATGGTTACCTAAGGAGAAACGGATATTAGTTTCAGAAATGTGCAATAGGAACTAACTGGACACTGCTGCTTTTCAGATAATCCCAAGACGATCTACCTGTCGGGGGGGCGCTGGAGGTAGATGGGGGATCGCAGACTATAGTGACAGTGTCTGTAGTGACGGTCTTAACTGGTACACACCGACAAGATCGCTCGTTACCTGGTTGTAAAACAACCCGTGGCAGGGCAGCTGGGCTCAACACTAGGCCTCGTGTGAGGGTTGGGCCCTTCACCCTCCAGCTGCGCGGGGTGTGTGGTGAGTGGCGTGGCGGGGCAGGGATGTAGCAGTGGCTGTAGCAGTGGCTGTAACAACTTAAAATGGCTGTAACATTGACTGAGCGGGACTGTAGCAGTGACTACGTTTTTGTAGCAGTGGCAACAGTGACTGTAGCAATGGCTGTAACAGTGACTGTAAAAAGGATTACAGTGACTGTAGCAGTGGTTTAGGGGGTTGAAACAGTGACTGTAGCAGGTTTGTAGCAATCGAGCAACTGTAGCAGTGACTGCAGCAGTGGCGGGGGTGACTGCACAGTGGCTGAGCAGTGACTCGCAGTGGCGGGAGTGACTGCAGGGGCGGGGCAAGTGGCAGTGACTGTATCATCGAGTGTTTGACCGACTGGGGGTGACGGAAAACTGTTTTGGGAACCTGTGCGAAAGGGGGAAAAACAGTGACTGTGGGGGGTGAAACAGCAGTGACTGAGAGTGAGGGGGAAACAGCAATTTATGTGCGAGAGGGGCAGCAGTGATTATGAGTGTGGGGTAGCAGTGACTATGGGAGGGGAGCAGCAGTGACTGTATGGTTGAGTGCCAGCAGCTGTGGCAGAACATGAGTGGGACGGTTTGCGCCCAGTTACGTTTGTAAACCCGGGAAAAAATCTCAGAATTTAGGCTCCCCAAGTTACCGGAGGAGTATACCTGAGGGGTTTTCCCCGGGGTCAACGCCCCGGGCCCCGGCCCTTGACCGGGCCCGATTAGCGAGAGACGTGGATCAAGGCTGTCTGGGTAAGTGAAATAAGCAGAAACAGTGACTACAGGTGAGTGGGGGCAGGGAATTTAGGGTGCACCCCCACATTCTGTGCCACTTGTCTCCCCCTCACCTATACAGTTTAGGTCCCCTTTTTTTCCCCCTCACCACACAGTTTTGGTCCTGCTTCTCCCACTCACCACACAGTTTTGGGCCCCGCTTCTCCCACTCCCACACAGTTTTTGGCTTCCCCTCCCACTCACCCACACAGTTTTTCCCGCTTCTCCCACTCACCTACACAGTTTAGGCTCCTCTTCTCCCCTCACCCACCAGTTTTGGCTCCTGCTTCTCCCACCCCCTACAAGTTTTGGCTCTGCTTCTCCCCCTACCACACAGTTTAGGCTCCCGCTTCTCCCACTCACCCCCACAGTTTTTGGGTCCCGCTTCTCCCCCTCACCACACAGTTTTGGCTCCCGCCTCCCACTCACCACACAGTTTAGGGTCCTGCTTCTCCCACCCACCCCAAAAGTTTTGGCTCCCGCATCCCCCTCACCACACAGTTTAGGTCCTGCTTCTCCCACTCACCTAAAAGTTTAGGTCCGCTTCTCCCACTCACCTACACAGTTCAGGGTCCTGTTCCCCACTCCCTACTAAATCTAGGCAACTGTTCATCCATTGTCAGTGAGTGGGAAAACAAGGGGAAAAAAAGTGTGGATGGGGTAAAAAAACAGGGAAAAATGAAATAGGAGAATAGGGAAAAGGACAGTATAGATGGTAGGAGAAGCAGGAACATATATTGGTGGGGGAGGAAAAGGGGGAACATATTGGTAGTGGGAGAAGGGGGAAATGGTGGGGTGGGAGAAGCAGGAAAAAAGGGGTTTTTGTTGTGGGGGAGACAGCTTGCTTTTTGTTAGTGGGAGAGGCAGAAACTTTACTGTGTGTTGTGGGGGGGCAGGCATGGACTGTGTGTTAGTGGGGGGGCAGGAACATTGACTGTGTGTTAGTGGGAAGGCAGGAAATTTACTGTGTGTTAGTGGGAGAGGCAGGAAAATGGACTGTGTGTTAGTGTGAGGGGGCAGGAACATGGACTGTGTTGTGGGAGAGGCAGGGAAAAAGGACTGTGTTAGTGGGGGAGGCAGGAAAATGGACTGTGTGTTAGTGGGAGAGGCAGGAACATGGACTGTGTTAGTGGGGGGGGGAACATGGACTGGGTTGTGGGAGAGGCAGGAACATTGACTGTGTGTTAGTGGGAGAGGGGGAAAAATGGACTGTGTTAGTGGGGGAGGGAGGAACATTGACTGTGTGTTAGTGGGGAGGCGGAACATTGACTGTGTGTTAGTGGGAGAGCGGAACATGGACTGTGTGTTAGTGGGGAGGCAGGAACATGGACTGTGTGTTAGTGGGAGAGGCAGGAACATGGACGTGTTTGGGGGGAGGGAGGAACATGGACTTTTGTTAGTGGGAGAGGCAGGAACATGGTGTGTGTTAGTGGGGGAGGCAGGAACATTGACTGTGTGTTAGTGGGAGAGGCAGGGGCTTGACTGTGTGTTAGTGGGGAGGCAGGAACATGGACTGTGTGTTTTTGGGGAGGCAGGAACATGGACTGTGTGTTAGTGGGAGAGGCAGGCATTGACTGTGTGTTAGTGGGGGAAAGGGAGGCATTGACTGTGTGTTAGTGGGGGAGGCAGGAACATGGACTGTGTTAGTGGGAGAGGCAGGGAAAATGGACTGTGTTAGTGGGAGAGGCAGGAACATGGACTGTGTTAGTGGGAGAGGCAGTAACATGGACTGTGTTAGTGGAAGAGGCAGTAACATTGACTTTTGTTATGGGGGGGCAGGAACATTGACTGTGTGTTAGTGGGAGGGCAGGGGCATTGACTTTTGTTAGTGGGGAGGCAAAAATTTTGTGTTATGGGGGAGGGATTAACATGGACTTTTGTTGTGGGAGAGGCAGGAAAAGGACTGTTTTGGGGGGCAGGAACATTGACTGTGTGTTAGTGGGAGAGGCAGGGATGGACTGTGTGTTAGTGGGAGAGGCAGGAACATGGACTGTGTTAGTGGGAGGGGAGGAACATTGACGGGTGTGTTAGTGGGAGAGGCAGGAACATTAACTGGGGTTAGTGGGAGGGCAGGAACATTGACTGTGTGTTAGTGGGAGAGGCAGGAACATGACTGTGTGTTAGTGGGAGAGGCAGGAACATTGACTGTGTGTTAGTGGGAGGGGCAGGAACATTGACTGTGTGTTAGTGGGAGAGGCAGGAACATGGACTGTGTGTTGGGGGAAGGCAGGAACATGGACTGTGTGTTAGTGGAGAGGCGGGAACATGGACTGTGTTAGTGGGAGGGGCAGGAACATTGACTGTGTGTTAGTGGGAGAGGCAGGAACATTGACTGTGTGTTAGTGGGAGAGGCAGGAACATGGACTGTGTTAGTGGGAGAGGCAGGAACATAGGTTATGTGGGTGAGTTGGAGAAACAAAGTCAAATAGTGTGTGTAAGAATGAAAGAAGCCAGGACTAGTAGGTATAGCTATAGATATCATATGGTAGATGTGACGTTCTCCTGAGCGTCTTACTTGGTTTCGGTTATCTAAGAAACAGTTTCTTCCCCCCATTACTTTCTCAGAACAATGCGCCCTTGATAAGTAACGCACAAATATTGGGTTACTTTAGAAATGCTCTAGATACGATATTGTGAGTTTTATTTTTCTTAATGTGTACTTTTTTGTGGCTACACAGTACGTACATGACGGATCAGAACGCCTACAGGACACGTTCAGTATTGTGGCAGTGTCCGGGGTGCGCCAAAGTGTTCCTGCCCTGGTCAGTTTTCAGTACGGGGCATCAACGACGAGGCCCCCTTCGTTATCAACAACATGGTCTCACCATTTGGGAAGGCAAAAATTGTTTATCTCCTCCTCTAACTTGGTATGTATGTCCCAACCCTGCTCACCTCTCCCTTGGACTCATTACGACCATTAACAAGAAACTGGGGGAAATTTTTTTAATAATTTCACTTCTGCTGAAAGCCTCGGCAGAACCGCATTAGTATGAAGTGATTGAAACTTGGTATGTAGGCATAACACTGGGGAGCATTTCCCCCCATATATATATATATATATATATATATATATATATATATATATATATATATATATATATATATATATATATATATATATATATATATATATATATATATATATGCAAAAGATCATAGAAAACAGGTGATATCACAATATGCAGAACAACCATTTGGAAAAAAAGAAAAATTTCAAGCGTTTTCGTGATTTCTCACGTAAAAAAAATGGCTTGATTTAGAATTAATAAAATTTGGGAAGAATTTGAGATACATTAGACAAATTTTTGGGTAGAATATAAGCTTTTTTTCACGTATCACTGACTACATCCCTACATCATCATAAAAAGTTAGGTGTTGTTGTGGGGTGGCAGCGGGGTGTTGTCTCGTCCTTATATGCCTTTCTGTTCCTTTTTTTTTATATTTCCTTGTTTAAAAACACAAAAACGCTAAATCTCAGCTCCTGGCTCTGCCTTTTTCCCAAACCTATATATGGATTCTTCCTCTTCCTCTTACTATCCCGGGCGTTCCACTTTCCCGATTACCTAAGACTGTGGAAATACTTCCTAACATCTCTGACTCATCTTAGTTTTCGACTTCTTTGTGCCCTCCCTTCCTGTTTCCTATCTCTCAATGTGTCCATATTCATACCTCTCAATTCATCTCAGTATTTTGTTCGTTGTTATATATAATTCCAAATCATTCAAAATCATTCAAAAGCATGGCTTCCTTCGATGTCACAGCCCTCTTTACCAACGTTCCTACTGATGCTGCAAAAACATTGTGAGACAGAGGCTCACCGAAAACCACGACCCCCTTTCCTCTTCTAGATTTCATCAGTCTAGTGGATCTCTGTGATAATTTCAACTTCTTCAAGTGTCAGGACAACTGTTAAAACAGAGCTTTGGAATAGCAATGGGCACCCCTCTCAGTGCTGTGCTTGCCAATCTCTTCATAGAAAACCTAGAGACAGAGAATTTAGCACCCTTATTCCAACACCTTACCTGGCTAAGATACGTTGATGATATATTGTTTTTATTCGAGACGTCTCAATATCCAGGTCCTCCTCAACAAGATCAATGCAGCCGAACCATCAGTAAAGTTTACACTTGAACTCCAAAAGGATGGCAAACTTCCTTTCCTCGACGTCCTCCTGTGCAGATCTCCCGACGGTGACAAACGTCTCTTCCAAAGTGTATAGAAAACCTACTAACAAGGACGATCTTATACACTTCTATTCACAACAAGACACTCATTAAAGAGGAGTCCTCATTGGCTTCTTCTTGAGAGCTCTTCGCATCTCCAGCAGTTGTTTTCTTGAAGAAGAATGTATTTACATAACACAACCCATTACACGTCTCCAGTTTCCATCTTTCTTCAACCGAGATGGCAAACTCAAGGCACAAGCCATCCTCAACAAGCCGCCCATGGAACAGCCCTCTAAGCAGTCCATAGTGCTCCCATGTGGTGATGATGACACAATACTCGTCGGCACTTGCTAAGAGTAACATCAATGTTTCCACCATAAACACATCATCTATCAAAGACCTCACTACGAAACGCAGCCCCACATCTCTAACTTCCATAGCAGGCGTATACACCTTTACCTGTGGATTCTCTCCCAAGAAATATGTAAGCTAAACAGGCAGAATCTTGCGGTCCGCCCCGAACGAGCATCGAAGTGCCAGTAACAGAGACGATTAAGGTACGCCTGTGTCCTCCACAGATACTCCACGGGGCATGTGATGAACTGGGATGAGGCCCAACTCGTTCTCACCGAACCAGATCTTAAACGCCGACGGTGTCTAGAAGCCCCCGCTAATCGCCGTCACCGACACAATAGAACGTAACACTGGAAACCACAAAATTTCGAAAACATTAGCATACATAATAGTCAACCAGGCAAAACAGCAGCTACCCAGCAACACAAGAGTCACATAATCTCCTCGTCTACCCGTCCTCATTCCCAAAGTGACGTTTTTTAAGTCACCATGCGTCACTCACACCTCACTCTCCGCCTATATATAATGTCTTTCAACCTCTGTATGTTAAAATGACTAAGGTCCCAGGACCGAAATGTTTTCTAATAAACATGTCCTAGTATTTGCTTACGTGTTTTCTAAACCAACTTGTCGGTATTTTTTTCCAAGGTTTATACCAAAGCAACATATAATAACATCATAGGATAATACCTTTCTTGTATTCCTAAATATTACATAAATACAAGTAAAACAACTGCATGGTCTTCCTCAGCTGTGTTTGACCTAGACACACCTCCCGAGAATCTGAGCATCACCGTAACCACCCCTGACACTGGTTACCTGGCGATTTCATCTAACCTTACCCACCCTGTGTCAGCGTTCCTCAAGCTCAGATCAACAGGGGAAAAGTCTTCTTCATCCATACAGGTGAGTGTGCCTGGCTGCGTGCTGCACTGTGATCTCTGTACTGACTTCGCACTTGAGGGGCCATGGATGGGTGTGTTTCTTGATCTCTTATTCCTCTAATAATTCCTTCCCAATTTATTAGCCTAGTCTGGGGACCTGGCCACAAGTGTGAAGATCCCCGAAACTTTTTTATAAGACAGCAAACTAGGTTGTTGTAATTGGAGGGCGAACAATTTCATAGTAAAAGATAATGCACATATGTGTTGTGCTTCAGTTCTTGGCCTTGCCTAATAAATTTTAATCTACTAAAGTTTGAATCCATGTATGAAGTCAGCCACCTTCTATCACTTTTTTTTCGATCTTGTTTTGCCACATCACTGATTTTACAATGAAATATTTTCCCAATATGATCTGGCTCAATTAGATGTTCAGTAGTCATAGAGAACAAAAAGGCACATTACCGTGACTAGAACAATATACAAATAACCCGTACATAGGAGAAGAAAAGCTTTTGATGACATTTTGGTCCGTCTTGGACCATTCAGAATCACACTGACAAGAAAACCGAGTGAGGCAGCATAGAGGCGAGGAGGGACAGGGACGGAGAAAGAGGAGGAAGAGAAGTATGGTAATGCTGGTGGTGGAAGTAGTAGTAGAAGTAGAAGGTGGAGTAGTTTGTGCCACAAGAGATTGAAAGGGGAGTGAATGGCGGCAATAATAGTAGTAACATTAATAGTAGAAAAGGTAGACGGTGGAAGTAGAAATAGTAGTAAAGGAGTGGTAGTCGTAGTAGTAGTTGAAATGGGGTCAGTATAAGGAAAGAAAAAGGAACACTGCAGTAGAGCTGAGAGCTCACAAAGGGGTAAGATCAAAACACAATGCTTATTGTGTACTTATAAATTATCCTTTCCCTCCCATGGAATCACTTGAAATTGCAAGTGAGGCTACACTTGCAATCATGCAAGTGAGGCTACTCTTGCAATCATGCAAGTGAGGCTACTCTTGCAATCATGCAAGTGAGGCTACTCTTGCAATCATGCAAGTGAGGCTACTCTTGCAATCAGTAACAGAAAATCCTTATTTTTTGGTGAGTGTTTTTATTGGAAAATATAAATTTGTTTGAGAATCTAACCTGGGTATGTAGTGATGTTATGAGATAACCCACCCACTATTTTTTTTTATCCTAACAGTAAATATGATAAGAACACTAGTAAAGGACTCATGAACAAGGTAACAAAGATATGGTAAACTGAAACGGGCAGGATCTGAGCCAGGCCTGAAACTAGCTAGCCAATGTTCACTTTGATAGTCCACACAGGCCTGACATGAATCCTTTAACTAGCTATTTTTCTATATACTAGAGAGGGTAGCATTTGTCAAACTTTGATCATAAGATCAAGTTCTCATGGACAACTCTTGCTGCCACATAGCAGAGGTGAGATCTAGCTCAAGTTCATCGAAGTCAATGTTAATAACTTGTGAAACTTGTAAAATATAATTGTCGTAAAAAACTTAGGAGCTGGCTCGGTTTGTACCCACGGCAAACTATTCCTAAATCTCACAGACTATTGCTCTCACCACAAGGGGTTCAAACCTACTTTTTACAATCGTGTCATGACGATTCTCGTGAGTCTTTGATAATAGTTTTGAAGAGATTTCAGCTAGATCTCATTCCAGCTATTTGGGGGGAATGAGACTTTGTCCAAACAAACTTGTATTTGTGGTCCTTTGAGGTCAATGCTAACCTCTCAGAAATACACCTAGTTGGAAGAATCTTGTTTAGCCAGCATGGAACACTAGTGAGAGCACCGGCCAGGCAGATTTTGGACTGGTTTGCTATGGGCTCGAATCCTACCTGTTTCATAAACACTCCTTATATCATAAAATAAGTAAACAGAGCACTAAATGCTGTTGCTATTTATTGGGAGGCCGTTGACTGTCTTCATACGTTTAACTAACGTAAGTAACACATAGGCATAGCATTATAAGGCCTCAGTTTTTTTCTACAGCATGCTATCTGAACAATACGTGGAGTTTACCTAAGATAAGATAGATTTCTTCGGATTTTTAACCTCGGAGGTTAGCCACCCAGGATAACCCAAGAAAGTCAGTGCGTCAACGAGGACTGTCTGTCTTATTTTCATTAGGGTGCTCAATCTTGTCCCCCAGGATGCGACCCACACCAGTCGCTAACACCCAGGTACCAATTTGCTGCTAGGTGAACATGACACAGGTATAAGGAAACACATCGAAATGTTTCGACCCCGCCAGGAATCTAACCCGGGCCCTCCGTATGTGAAGCGAGAGCTTTAGCCACCAGGCCACCAGGGTGTTTTGGGGGTCAACACCCCCATGGCCCGGTGTTATTTGCTCTTGTAACAGCACTGGCTCTGTGGCCTCATGTTGACCAAGGCATGCATCATATTCATCACTTATTCTGTCTGAACATCTCACGTAGACTCATTCCTCACACCACGGGTAATAGCTCGACTGTGGCTGCCGACACCTTTACCACAGTGAACACAAGGGCACCTTATTTGTCTCGTTTGCACCTGTTCATTAGTTTGGGGCCCTGGATTGATTTGAACATCACCACATAACAGTGCTGCAATTAGTGCAGTGCGCCACTGTTTTGTTTGTTTGGGTGCGGTGTTGCCGTACATTCGGCCATAGTGACATTTTCCTTGTTGACAGGATGGCAGCTGTGAGGTTTCATTGTCAAGGGTGCCATTAATACTCCAGTCACCTTTTCCATCCCCATGATCAATTTCCTTCTGCAGTGAATTGCAGAATAAATATAAATATGATTACGGCAGCCCTCACCCCTCTCCCACCCCATCTCCCCACTTTTACTCTCTTTGATTCTTTCACTCCTCAACAGAATTTCTTCTTCCCTTTTTCAATATCCACTAATCACTAGTTTAGCAGATATCCTCAACCACTAGCTTCATTCATTAGGTACCCTTTAGTTATCTTCCTAAACTGATTCATGCTACGACGCTTTGACATGTTCAGCTGCACTCCTGCATTGCAAAAAATTGGCCGATATTGCAGGTTCCGTTGTTGAGTGATAGGATGAAATTAATGTCGTTCTGCTGAGCCACGTATTTGATGAGACATACTACCAAACCTGGATCAGGGGTTGACAGATTGGCCATTTCATGGCCAAATTTGTGAAAATTTTCCATTTTTGAACTCTGTGGCCATGAAAAAATCATTTTTGGGCCCTTTATGCAAATGTGGCCACTAATTTGGCCATTTTTTCAAATATTTCAAATCATATCGCATTGTAAGGCTGGTTGCTGGAGGTCAGAATAAAGGTATAAGACAACATTGATAAAATACTTTGTTACAAGATAGCATGAATTATTTTTACTTTGTATTTCTACTCCCATTGTTAAAGAGTTCGGGGGTCTTAATTTTTTGTTCCAGAAAACCCGTTTGATCCTTACGATGTTGACTAAGAACTGCCACACAGTCTTCATCACAGGCTGTAAAACCCAAGATGGAATATGCAAAATAGTAGAAAATGTAGACTTTAAATTAAATTTGATCAATAAATTATGACGTACTTGATCAGTTTTTTAGCATTCTCGTGCCCCTCGTGTGTGTTGTGTGTGTGCACTCGTGTGGGTGTATGACCCGCTTAATATATTTTACTTATAACTCATTACAATTGTGACCGGGTGTGGGCGTGTCAGTGGCTCATTACTTTGTAATTTGTTCGGGGTTGTAACCATGTATAGGAGTGAGATGGTTTATTCCCTTTTGTAACTTGTCATGATTGTGACCAGATCTACCTTGAGTTCATTACCTTTGTAACTAGTTACAATTATTAAATTTGTAATCTTTTGACTTCCGCCCACAAGATGGGTATGGTGTGCATAATAAAGATATTAAACTAACTAACTTCTAATATGGAACAAGAAAATAATAAAATAAAGTTTTGAAATTTATGTGCCAAGCCAAGCTTCAAGAATCACTGAATCAAGTGAACCAGCGGCCCCCTGACTCACCTTCAAGAATAACTGAATCAAGTGAACCAGCGACTTCCCGATTCAGCTTCAAGAATAACTGAATCAAGTGAACCAGCGGCCCCCTGACTCACCTTAAAAAATAACTGAATCAATGAACCAGGCCCCCGACTCACCTTCAAGAATAACTGAATCAAGTGAACCAAACGACTCCCTGATTCAGCTTCAAGAATAACTGAATCAATGAACCAGCGGCCCCCCGACTCACCTTCAAGAATAACTGAATCCAAGTGAACCAGCGGCTCCCTTTTTTTCCCCCTAATAAACGATGTTGATGTTGTCGAAGACCAATACAGAAAAATAGCCTTGTTTTCTGGAATGAAGAAGAAACTTCATACAAGATGGAATCCCCCAAAAAGGGCTTTAGAATTTTTGGGAGCAGTATCCAAACACAATAATTTTTAAAAAACTGTCGAATTATGCCCAAAAATGGCTTATCCTGCCAGCAAGTAACCAATACTTAAACAATTTTTTTTTATTTAAAATCTATCAAAACTCAGCCCAGAAAAAGGATGCAAAGGATTCAATTGTAAAAATCCGTTCATTCTTTAGGAAGTGATGTTAAGTTAACAGCTGTGTTTCACTGTAAGTATTTTTTAAAAATTTCTTAAAAGTATTGTTGATTTATATGTAATCGAAAAATAGGCATAATTTATGCACACTTAATTGTTTGGGATGCCCCCCAGCATACATAAGGGAAAATTTCCAATAGACCCCCCCCTGTCTTCAAGAAGGCACTGGACAGGCACCTAAAGTCAGTACCTGACCAACCGGGCTGTGGTTCGTACGTCAGTTTGCGTGAGGCCAGCAGGCCCGGGCCCAGTTGATCAGACCCCGATCCACCATGATGCCTGGTCTCAGACCGAGCCGGGGGGGTTGGGCCCCCGAAACCCCCCTCCCGGTAAACTCCAGGTAATTCAATCATTTTTATATCTTTGGGCATATTTTTTGGGGCCCCCTACTTTTTCCCCAAAAAAGGATTTTTTGGGGCCCCCTTTTCTTTAAATTATGGCCAAAAAGCTGTTGTGTTCAAAATGGCAGCCCTGGCCAGCAGTGGTGATGACGCCATGACTGGAAGCATGTCGCTCATGGCGCAATAAAATATTATTTTTTTTGCTATTATTGACAATTGTATTCATTTATCTATCACATATCTTCCAAAAATTTATTTTTAGACATACAATAAATACCATACAAACATAATACAGACATCCAAATGATTAAAAACT
>WNWK01032090.1:0-22174 GCA_009830355.1 Cherax destructor
CAGCCACATCAGGAAGAAACAACAGCCAAGGACCAGGTAATTATGTTGAGGAAGGAAGGAGGAGAGCTCACAAGAAACGACCAGGAAGTATGTTGTATACTGTTGTATTATAGTCATACAACGTTGTATAATGCTGTATTAGTCATACAACGTTGTATAATGCTGTATTATAGTCATACAACGTTGTATAATGCTGCATTATAGTCATACAACGTTGTATAATGCTGTATTATAGTCATACAACGTTGCATGATGCTGCATTATAGTCATACAACGTTGTATAATGCTGTATTAGTCATACAACGTTGTATAATGCTGTATTATAGTCATACAACGTTGCATAATGCTGCATTATAGTCATACAACGTTGTATAATGCTGTATTATAGTCATACAACGTTGCATAATGCTGCATTATAGTCATACAACGTTGTATAATGCTGTATTAGTCATACAACGTTGTATAATGCTGTATTATAGTCATACAACGTTGTATAATGCTGCATTGTAGTCATACAACGTTGTATGCTGTTGTATTATATCATACAACGTTGTATAATGCTGTATTATAGTCGTACAACGTTGTATAATGCTGTATTACAGTCATACAACGTTGTATAATGCTGTATTATAGTCGTACAACGTTGTATAATGCTGCATTATAGTCATACAACGTTGTATAATGCTGTATTATAGTCGTACAACGTTGTATAATGCTGCATTATAGTCATACAACGTTGTATAATGCTGTATTACAGTCATACAACGTTGTATAATGCTGTATTACTAATAAAGGTCAGTATTACAAAGGTTACATTTAAAACAGGTACTTAAATTAAACTATACACAGATATACACCCTTCAGTATATACTGCTAGTGTGTATGCATGTGTATATTGCAATCCTCGCTCACTGAAGAGCTTCTGCAACGGTGCAACACCGTTGAAGAAACACAGTTGCTTCAACAAAGGTGCCTTGATGTGTGTATCTATACCAAACACACAGGTGTGCAGGAACACCTGTCTTCTATTAAACCTCACGACACCTGTGTGTATGTGTAAATTAACACTTCCTACCTCTCATATATATAACTAAGACTATCTCTCTGTTTCTCCTTCACATCAGTGATCCAGTAACACTGCAGCATAAGTAACAGTAATTTGGACCTGTTACGTAACGTAACAGGCAGTAGATCTCATTAGTAACACTGTGTTGCTGTGATGAACACAACACACAATGGATGTGTCTTCAACACATCCCTTGAAACTGGGCAACTACCTGAGGTGTGGAAGATGGCAAATGTAGTCGCAACTTTTAAGAAAGGATACAGACACGAGGCATTAAACTATAGACCTGTGTCACTGACGTGTATAGTATGCAAAGTCATGGAGAAGATCATCAGGAGGAGAGTGGTGGAGCACCTAGAAAGACACAAGCTTATAAACGACAACCAGCACGGTTTCAGGGAAGGAAAATCCTGTGTCACAAACCTACTGGAGTTTTATGACAAGGTAACAGAAGTAAGATAAGAGAGAGAGGGGTGGATAGACTGCATTTTCTTGGACTGCAAGAAGGCGTTCGACACAGTTCCTCACAAGAGGTTAATGCAAAAGCTGGATTATCAGTCAGGTATAGCAGAAAATGCACTGCAATGGATCAGAGAATACCTGATAGGGAGGCAACAATGAGTCATGGTAGTGACGAGGTATCACAGTGGGCGCCTGTGACGAGCGGGGTTCCACAAGGGTCAGTCCTAGGACCAGTGCTATTCTTGGTATATGTGAATGACATGACGGAAGGGATACACTCAGAAGTGTCCCTGTTTGCAGATGATGTGAAGTTAATGAGGAGAATTAAATCAGATGAGGATCAGGCAGGACTACAAAGAGACCTGGACATGCTACAAGCCTGGTCCAGCAACTCGCTCCTCGAATTTAACCCTGCCAAATGTAAAGTCATGAAGATCGGGGAAGAGCAAAGAAGACCGCAGACAGAGTATAGTCTAGGTGGCCAAAGACTGCAAACCTCACTCAAGGAAAAAGATCTTGGGGTGAGTATAATACCGAGCACATCTCCTGAGGCGCACATCAATCAGATAACTGCTGCAGCATATGGGCGGCTGGCAAACCTAAGAATAGCGTTCCGATACCTCAGTAAGGAATCGTTCAAGACACCGTACACTGTGTACGTCAGGCCCATACTGGAGTATGCAGCACCAGTTTGGAACCCACACCTGGTCAAGCACGTCAAGAAATTAGAGGAAGTGCAAAGGTTCGCAACAAGACTAGTCCCAGAGCTAAGGGGTATGTCCTTTGAGGAAAGATTAAGGAAAATCGGCCTGACGACACTATAGGACAGGAGGGTTAGGGGAGACATGATAACAACATATAAAATACTGAGAGGAATTGACAAGGTTGACAGAGACAGAATGTTCCAGAGATGGGACACAGCAACAAGGGGACACAGTTGGAAGTTGAAGACTCAGATGAATCACAGAGATGTAGTGGAGGCAGGAACCATACATAGCTTTAAGAAGAGGCATGATAAAGCTCATGGCGCAGGGAGAGTGACCAGTAGTGGCCAGTGAAGAGGCGGGGCCAGGAGCTATGACTCGACCCCTGCAACCACAACTAGGTGAGCACACACCAGATAATCTGGTACATAATCATAAAGACATGTCAGCTTATGATAACACAATGTTATCTTAGTCTACACAAACACTCATTGACAACACTACATTTAATATTTCCATACACCCTCATACACCCTCATACACCCTCATACATCCTCATACACCCTCATACACCCTCATACATCCTCATACACCCTCATACACCCTCATACACCCTCATACACCCTCATACACCCTCATACATCTTCATACATCCTCATACATCCTCATATATCCTTACATATCCTTATATATATCCCCACATATCCTCATATCTCATATATATATCCTTACATATCCTCATATATCGTCATATATCCTCACATATGCTCATATATCCAGGTGTATATTTCAGTATAAACATGTCCTAGACAGGTGTTGACCCTAGCAAGGTAAGCATCCACTAGGTACACACACACTTCACCTAATAACCTTGTTTCCGTGTTCCTAATTACCCTACTGGCGTGTCACACACTATTCTAGTTACCTCTAGTTACAGTCATCAGCACTAACTAGTTATACCCATACATTATCACTAGTTTTTTTAATTAACACATCAGCTGTCTCCCACCAAGGCAGGTGACCCGAAAAAGAAGAAATACTTTGATCATCACTCACTCCATCACTGTCTTGCCAGAGGTGTTTTGACACTAAGAATTATAAACTGTAACATCCTCACTCATCCTTCAGAGTACAGGTACTGTACTTCCCACCTCAGTACTGTAACATCCTCACTCATCCTTCAGAGTACAGGCACTGTACTTCCCACCTCCAGTACTGTAACATCCTCACTCATCCTTCAGAGTACAGACACTGTACTTCCCACCTCCAGAACTGTAACATCCTCACTCATCCTTCAGAGTACAGGCACTGTACTTCCCACCTCCAGTACTGTAACATCCTCACTCATCCTTCAGAGTACAGGCACTGTACTTCCCACCTCCAGTACTGTAACATCCTCACTCATCCTTCAGAGTACAGACACTGTACTTCCCACCTCCAGAACTGTAACATCCTCACTCATCCTTCAGAGTACAGGTACTGTACTTCCCACCTCCAGTACTGTAACATCCTCACTCATCCTTCAGAGTACAGACACTGTACTTCCCACCTCCAGAACTGTAACATCCTCACTCATCCTTCAGAGTACAGGTACTGTACTTCCCACCTCCAGTACTGTAACATCCTCACTCATCCTTCAGAGTACAGGTACTGTACTTCCCACCTCCAGTACTGTAACATCTCCTCATCCTTCAGTACAGGTACTGTCTCCCCACCTCCAGTACTGTAACATTCTCACTCATCCTTCAGAGTAGACACTGTACTTCCCACCTCCAGTACTGTAACATCCTCACTATTCCTTCAGAGTACAGACACTGTACTTCCCACCTCCAGTACTGTAACATCCTCACTCATCCTTCAGAGTACAGGCACTGTACTTCCCACCTCCAGTACTGTAACATTCTCACTCATCCTTCAGAGTACAGACACTGTACTTCCCACCTCCAGTACTGTAACATCCTCACTCATCCTTCAGAGTACAGGCACTGTACTTCCCACCTCCAGTACTGTAACATCCTCACTCATCCTTCAGGTACAGGTACTGTCTTCCCACCTCCAGTACTGTAACATCCTCACTCATCCTTCAGAGTACAGGCACTGTACTTCCCACCTCAGTACTGTAACATCCTCACCCATCCTTCAGAGTACAGGCACTGTACTTCCCACCTCAGAACTGTAACATCCTCACCATCCTTCAGAGTACAGGTGCTGTACTTCCCACCTCCAGTACTGTAACATCCTCACTCATCCTTCAGAGTACAGACACTGTACTTCCCACCTCCAGTACTGTAACATCCTCACTCATCCTTCAGAGTACAGGTACTGTACTTCCACCTCCAGTACTGTAACATCCTCACTCATCCTTCAGAGTACAGGTACTGTACTTCCCACCTCCAGTACTGTAACATCCTCACTCATCCTTCAGAGTACAGGCACTGTACTTCCACCTCCAGTACTGTAACATCCTCACTCATCCTTCAGAGTACAGACACTGTACTTCCCACCTCCAGTACTGTAACTTCTCACTCATCCTTCAGAGTACAGGCACTGTCTTCCCACCTCAGAACTGTAACATCCTCACCCATCCTTCAGAGTACAGGTACTGTACTTCCCACCTCCAGTCTGTAACATCCTCACTCATCCTTCAGAGTACAGGTACTGTACTCCCACCTCCAGTCTGTAACATTCTCACTCATCCTTCAGAGTACAGGCACTGTACTTCCCACCTCCAGTACTGCAACATCCTCACTCATCCTTCAGAGTACAGGTACTGTACTTCCACCTCCAGTACTGTAACATCCTCACCCATCCTTCAGAGTACAGGCACTGTCTTCCCACCTCCAGTACTGTAACATCCTCACTCATCCTTCAGAGTACAGGCACTGTACTTCCCACCTCCAGTACTGTAACATCCTCACTCATCCTTCAGAGTACAGACACTGTACTTCCCATCTCCAGTACTGTAACATCCTCACTCATCCTTCAGAGTACAGGCACTGTACTTCCCACCTCCAGTACTGTAACATCCTCACTCATCCTTCAGAGTACAGACACTGTACTTCCCACCTCCAGTACTGTAACATCCTCACTCATCCTTCAGAGTACAGACACTGTACTTCCCATCTCCAGGACTCAAGTCCGGCCTGCCAGTTTCCCTGAATCCCTTCATAAATGTTACTTTGCTCACACTCCAACAGCACGTCAAGTCCTAAAAACCATTTGTCTCCACTTCTGTCTAACACGCTCACATATGCTTGCTGGAAGTCCAAGCCCCTCGCACACAAAACCTCCTTTACCCCCTCCTTCCAACCGTCCCTAGGACGACCCCTACCCCACCTTCCCTCCACTACAGATTTATACACTCTCGAAGTCATTCTATTTCGTTCTATCCTCTCCAAATGTCCGAACCACGTAAATAATCTCTCCTCAGCACCACCTCAACAACCCCTCCTCAACAACCTCTGGATAATAGTTTTAGTAACCCCGCACCTCCTCTTAATCTGCAAGCTATGGATTCTCTGCATTATATTCACACCACATTCCCCTCACACATGACATATCCACTGCCTCCAGTCCCCTCCTCCACTGCCTCCAGCCTCCTCCTCCACTGCCTCCAGCCTCCTCCTCCACTGCCTCCAGCCTCCTCCTCCACTGCCTCCAGCCTTCTCCTTGTTGCAACATTCATCACCCATGCTTCACACCCATATAAGAGTGTTGGTATAACTATACTCTCATACATTCCCCTCTTCCATGGACAAAGTTCTTTGTCTCCACAGGCTCCGAAGTGCTCCACTCACCCTTTTACCCTCATCAATTCTATGATTCACCTCATCCTTCATAGACCCATCTGCTGACATGTCCACTCACAAATATCTGAATACATTCACCTCCTCCATACTCTCTCCCTCCAATCTGATATCCAATCTTTCGTCACCTAATCTTTTTGTTATCCTCATCACCTTACTCTTTCCTATATTCATTTTTAATTTCCATCTATTACACACCCTACCAAAAGCACAGTGTCATCAGCAAAGAGCAACTGTGACAACTCCCACTTTGTGTTAGATTCTTTATCTTTTAACCCCACACCTCTTGCCAACACCCGAGCATTCACTTCTCTTACAACTCCATCTATAAATATATTGAACAACCACGGTGACATCACACATCCTTGTCTAAGACCTACTTTTACTGGGAAATAATCTTCCTCTCTCCTACATACTCTAACCTGAGCCTCACTATCCTCGTAAAGACTTCTGACTGCTTTCAGTACCCTACCTCCTATTCCATACACCTGCAGCATCTGCCACATTGCCCCCCTATCACCTTACACCTGCTGTCACTCTTCACCTAGCAGTAAGTAGGTACCCGGGTGTTAGGTGACTGGTGTGGGTGGCATCCTGGGGACAAAATTAACCTAAGTTGTGGGAAATGCTCTACATTACCAGGGACTTTCTATATAGTATGTCAATTAAAGGACCCCAATGGAAATAAGTCACTCTGTCTGACTTTTTGGGTTATCCTGGGTTCTCTACACATATGCTGCTATGTATGATAATCTATGTATTTGTGTATACCTGAATAAACTTACTTACTTATTGATGTCAGCTATGGTCTGTATAAGTTGTACCATGTAGATATAAACATTATTCTTATTATTTTTATTATTATTATTATTATTATTATTATTATTATTATTATTATTATTATTATTATCATTATTATTATAACTAGTTATACCTATTACAAAGCACCTATTGAGAAACATAGTTCCTATTTTTGGGTAGAAATGAGAGAGATGAGGCACTTTAAAGTTTCCTATTTAAGAACTGACACTGTTAAACGAGCACTAGAAGTCTTAAACGACAATCTAGAGTACTAGAACTAGTGAATTATCACTGTTAAACGAGCACTAGAAGTCTTAAACGATGATCTAGAGTACTAGAACTAGTGAATTATCACTGTTAAACGAGCAATAAAAGTCTTAAACGGTGATCTAGATTACTAGAACTAGTGAATTATCACTGTTAAACGAGTACTAGAAGTCTTAAACGGTGATCTAGATTACTAGAACTAGTGAATTATCACTGTTAAACGAGTACTAGAAGTCTTAAACGGTGATCTAGATTACTAGAACTAGTGAATTATCACTGTTAAACGAGTACTAGAAGTCTTAAACGGTGATCTAGAGTACTAGAACTAGTGAATCTCGAGACCATGGGTGCTGGAGAGACACACACACACACCACCACAACACAAGACACACTGACAACCCACCACCCACCCACCCATAACCCACCCACACTTACCAACCCCAGCCCACCCACCCATTAAACTGACGTCACCCCCACTATTACCACCCATCCAACACCCACCCACTCAAACCACCACCCACAACACCGCCCACACAGGCGGCACCACCGCCCACATCACGCCCCCCACATAACCTACGAAAACTTAGAAAACTAATCTAAGACTTTAAATTAGAAAATACTAAGTGGCAGCTGTCGTTACACCTGGCTAACTTCATGACTAAGTCCCTGAGACGCTAGCCAGGTAATATATACCTGCAGAGGCTGACGTATATATATATATATATATATATATATATATATACTCACCTCTTTGTGGTTGCAGGGGTCGAGACTCAGCTCCTGGCCCCTGGTATGGATGTATACATGTGTGTATTAATACGGTGTGAGGATAGAGGAGACAGTCATCGTTCACGACCTTGTTGGAGGGCATAGGTTAAGGACGTGTGGATCACCAGGATGTTATATTGAATCTTGTTATCTTCTATCTGTTACCTATCCTGCTGCTGTCACCTATCCTGCTGCAGTCACCTATCCTGCTGAAGTCCCCTATCCTGCTGCTGTCACCTATCCTGCTGCAGTCACCTATCCTGCCTTTCACTTCCTGCTTCACCTATCCTGCTGAGTCCATCTGCTGCTGTCACACTCTCAGTCACATCCTGCTCCTGTCACCTATCCTGCTCCTGTCACCTATCCTGCTGCTGTCATCTATTCCGATGCCTAGCACCCAGGTACCTACTTACTGCTAGGTGAAGAGTGACAGCAGGTGTAAGGTAACTAACACCCAGGTACCAACCCAGCCACGGGACACCTCGAGTGGTACAGTGGTTAGCACACTAGCCTAGCCAATTACAACACTAGCCTAGCCAATTACAACACTAGCCAAGCCAATTACAACACTAGCCTAGCCAATTACAACACTAGCCAAGCCAATTACAACACTAGCCTAGCCAATTACAACACTAGCCACCAATTACAACACTAGCCTAGCCAATTACACTAGCCTAGCCAATTACAACACTAGCCTGAGCCAATCAACACTAGCCATTACCATAGCTAGCCAATCACTAGCCTAGCCAATTACAACACTAGCCTAGCCAATTACAACACTAGCCTAGCCAATTACAACACTAGCCTAGCCAATTACAACACTAGCCTAGCCAATTACAACACTAGCCTAGCCAATTACAACACTAGCCTAGCCAATTACAACACTAGCCTAGCCAATTACAACACTAGCCTAGCCAATTACAACACTAGCCTAGCCAATTACAACACTAGCCTAGCCAATTACAACACTAGCCTAGCCAATTACAACACTAGCCTAGCCAATTACAACACTCATACAACACAACCTACAATTACACACTAGCCAGCCAATTACAACACTAGCCTAGCCAACAACACTAGCCACCACACACACACTGCCAACACAGCCTAGCCATTACAACACAGCTGATCACACTAGCCATACAACACTAGCCTACCATTACAACACTGCCTAGCCAATTACAACACTAGCCTGATTACAACACTAGCCTAGCCAATTACAACACTAGCCTAGCCATTACAACACTAGCTGCCAATTACAACACTAGCCTGCCAATTTCAACATAGCCTAGCCAATTACAACACTAGCCTGCCAATTACAACACTAGCCTGCAATTACAACACTAGCCTGCCAATTCAACATAGCTGCAATTCAACACTAGCCTACAATACAACACTAGCTGCCAATTACAACACTAGCCTGCCATTACAACACTAGCCTGCCATTACAACACTAGCCTAGCCAATTACAACACTAGTTTGCCATTACAACACTGCCTAGCCAATTTACAATAGCCATCAACACTGCTGACATAAACCTGCTGCCAATTCAACCTGCCTGCCACAACACTGCTGCCAATTCAACACTAGCTCAATTACAACACTAGCTGCCATTACAACACTGCCTAGCCAATTCACACGCCTGCCAATTACACATAGCCTGCCATTACAACACTAGCCTGCCAATTACAACACTACCTGCCAATCAACATACCAGCAATTCACCGCATTCAACCTCTGCATTACAACTGCAGCCAATTCACTCTGCATCACTGCCGCAATT
The DNA here is from genome assembly GCA_009830355.1 of Cherax destructor. Taxonomy (NCBI): domain Eukaryota; kingdom Metazoa; phylum Arthropoda; class Malacostraca; order Decapoda; family Parastacidae; genus Cherax; species Cherax destructor. The sequence goes on from WNWK01032090.1 coordinate 9,658, forward strand.
CACACTGGCATACTGCCTGCATTAACTAGCCAATTCACACTGCTGCCATTACACTAGCCGCATAACTAGCTGCCATACTAGCCGCATACACACTAGCCAATTACAACACTAGCCTAGCCAATTACAACACTAGCAGCCAATTACAACACTAGCTGCCAATTCAACACTAGCCAGCCAATTACAACACTAGCCTCAGCCAATTACAACACTAGCCAGCCAATTACACACTAGCTGACATGTAAACAACTAGCCTAGCCAATTACAACACTAGCCTGCCAATTCACACTAGCTAGCCAATTACAACACTAGCCTAGCCAATTACAACACTAGCCTAGCCAATTACAACACTAGCTAGCCAATTCAACACTAGCCTAGCCAAAATTACAACACTAGCTAGCAATTCAACACTAGCTAGCCAATTACAACACTAGCCTAGCCAATTACAACACTAGCCTGCCAATTCAACACTAGCCTAGCCAATTACAACACTAGCCTAGCCAATTACAACACTAGCCTAGCCAATTACAACATAGCCTACCATTCACACTGCTGCCAATTCACACTAGCCTGCCATTACAACACTGCCTGCCAATTACAACACTAGCCTGAATTGCAACCAGCCAATTCAACCTAGCCTGCCAATTCAAACTGCCAATTACACTACCTGCCAATTACACACTAGCCGCACACACTGCCTAGCAATTACACACTGCCTGCCAATTACAATGCCTGCCAATTCAACACTGCCTGCATCACCTAGCCTGCCAATTACCCTGCCATCAACACTAGCCTGGCCAATTCAACACTAGCTGAATTCAACCTGCCTAGCAATTACACACTGCCTGCATCACACTGCCTGCCATACAGCACTGCTGACAATTTCACACTGCCTAGCCAATCACCTAGCCTAGCCAATTCAACACTAGCTGCCATTACAACTAGCCTAGCAATTCAACATAGCCTAGCAATTAATTCATTACAGCTGCATACCTAGCTAGCCAATAACACTAGCTGCAATACAACACTAGCTACATTCCACTGCTGCCAATTCAACACTGCGCCAATTACACACTGCCAGCATTTCAACATGCCTGCAATTACAACACTAGCTAGCCAATTACAACACTAGCCTGCCAATTACAACACTGCCTAGCCAATTCAACACTAGCTAGCCATACAATGCAATACCGCCCGGCATACAACACTAGCCTAGCCAATCAACACTAGCTGCAATTACAACACTAGCCTGCCAATTACAACATAGCCTGCCAATACAACACTAGCATACAACACTACCTAGCAATCAACACTACCTGCCAATTACAACACTAGCCTGCCATTCAACTAGCCTGCCAATTACACTGCCTAGCCAATTACAACCTGCCAGCTAGCCTAGAATTACAACACTAGCCTAGCCAATTGCACATAGCCTGCCATACAACACTAGCTACAATTACACTAGCCAGCAATTACAACACTAGCCTAGCAGTACAACACTAGCCTGCCAATTACAACACTAGCCTAGCAATTACAACACTAGCCGCCAATTCAACACTAGCCTGGCCAATTCAACACTAGCCTGCAATTCAACTAGCCTGCCAATTCACACTAGCTGCCAATTACAACACTAGTCTAGCCAATTACAACACTAGCACTTAAATGGAACCAATTCAACACTAGCCTAGCCAATTACAACACTAGCCGCCAACTAGCCGCAATTACAACACTAGCCTGCACACAATTACAACACTAGCCAGCCAATTCAACACTAGCCTAGCCAATTACAACACTAGCCTAGCCAATTACAACACTAGCCTGCAATTACAAACTAGCCTAGCCATTACAACACTAGCCTGGCCATTGCAAACTAGCTGCAATTCAACACTAGCCTAGCCAATTCAACACTAGCCTGGCCAATACAACACTAGCCTAGACAATTACAACACTAGCCTAGCCAATTACAACACTAGCCTAGCCAATTACAACACTAGCCTAGCCAATTACAACACTAGCCTAGCCAATTACAACACTAGCCTAGCCAATTACAACACTAGCCTAGACAATTTCAACACTAGACTAGACAATTATAACACTAGCCTAGCCAATTACAACACTAGACTAGCCAATTACAACACTAGCCTAGCCAATTACAACACTAGCCTAGCCAATTATAACACTAGCCTAGACAATTACAACACTAGCCTAGACAATTACAACACTAGCCTAGCCAATTATAACACTAGCCTAGCCAATTACAACACTAGCCTAGCCAATTACAACACTAGCCTAGACAATCACAAGACTGTAGAAGCTGACAATCAGAGATTTACAAACCCGAGCCACAACTCGACCTTGGTATACCACTATACACATTCCTTACACCAACAATTTAGTGACTCACTCAACTGCCACCACACACAACACAAGAAGCAACACTAGTGGACCACCAAGCAACACTCGTACAACACTTGTGAATACTGTGGAGACGTTTCGCCCACCAGTGGCTTCATCAGTCCAATCCAGAGAATAACAGTTGAAGATGGGGAGGAGTCTGAGGTAATCAGTCCCTCAGGTTGAGGAACTGATTACCTCAGACTTCTTCAGTTGAAAGTGACTGACGATCAGCAACATTCAACACCTGCACAGTGACAACATATGTTTTATCAAACATCTGTTCTTTATCTTGATATTTTATTGTTTTCCGCTTCTTATTATTTTCATTATTATTATTATTATTATTATTATTATTTATTATTATTATTATTATTATTATTATTATTATTATTATTATTATTATTATTTTATTATTATTATTATTATTATTATTATTATTATTATTATTATTATTATTGTTATTATTATTATATTATTATTATTATTATATTATTATTATTATTATTATTATATTATTATTATTATTATTATTATTACAGCTACTATTATTATTATTATTATTATTATTTTCATTATTATTACAACTACTACTAGTATTATTATTATTATTATTTTCATTATTATTATTATTATTGTTGTTGTTGTTGGTTTTGTTGTTGTTGTTATTATTATTATTATTATTATTATATCCAGGGGAAGATGTCCGTGGAGTCTTAAGTACGTCCGTGGTTACTCACCACGGACACTGCCTCACATGACTCACAATATCAACTTTCTCACTGTGGCCACTTTCTCCAATATATATATATATATATATATATATATATATATATATATATATATATATATATATATATATATATATATATATATATATATATATATATATAAAGAGTGAGAGGTGTGTGAGTGTGACTGGGAAAATCATTACTGACTCCAAAGCCTCTTGTGTGAGAGATAGGTCACACACACACACACACACACACACACACACAGTATGGAATCGTTCAAGACACTGTCACTGTGTACGTCAGGCCCGTACTGGAGTATGCAGCACCAGTTTGGAACCCACAACTGGTCAAGCACGTCAAGAAATTAGAGAAAGTGCAAAGGTTTGCAACAAGACTAGTTCCAGAGCTAAGGGAAATGTCCTTTGAGGAAAGGTTAAGGGAAATCGGCCTGACAACACTGGAGGACAGGAGGGTTAGGGGAGATATGATAACGACATACAAAATACTGCATGGAACAGATAAGGTGGACAGAGACAGGATGTTCCAGAGAGAGGACACAGCAACAATTGGAAGTTGAAGACTCAGACGAGTCAAAGGGATGTTAGGAAGTATTTCTTCAGTCATAGAGTTGTCAGAAAGTGGAATAGTCTTGCAAGTGACGTAGTGGAGGCAGGAACCATACATAGCTTTAAGACGAGGTATGTGAAAGCTCATGGAGAAGGGAGAGAGACGACCTAGTAGCGGTCAGTGAAGAGGCGGGGCCAGGAGCTAAGTCTCGACCCTTGCAACCACAATTATGTGAGTACAATTAGGTGAGTACACACACACACACACACACACACATAGACTCAGAAGTGTCCCTGTTTGCAGATGATGTGAAGTTAATGAGAAGAATTAAATCAGTCGAGGATCAGGCAGGACTACAAAGAGACCTAGACAGGCTACAAGCCTGGTCCAGTAACTGGCTCCTTGAATTTAATCCTGCCAAATGTAAAGTCATGAAGATCGGGGAAGGGCAAAGAAGACCGCAGACAGAGTATAGGCTAGGTGGCCAAAGACTGCAAACCTCACTCAAGGAAAAAGATCTTGGGGTGAGTATAACACCGAGCACATCTCCTGAGGCACACATCAATCAGATAACTGCTGCAGCATACGGGCGGCTGGCAAACCTAAGAATAGCATTCCAATACCTCACTAAGGAATCATTCAAGACTCTGTATACCATATACGTCAGGCCCATACTGGAGTATGCAGCACCAGTTTGGAACCCACACCTGGTTAAGCACGTCAAGAAATTAGAGAAAGTGCAAAGGTTTGCGACAAGTCTAGTTCCAGAGCAAAGGGGATTGTCCTACGAAGAAAGGTTAAGGGAAATCGGCCTGACAACAGTGGAGGACAGGAGGGTTAGGGGAGACATGATAACGACATACAAAATACTGCGGGGAATAGACAAGGTGGATAGAGACAGGATGTTCCAGAGAGGGGACACAGAAACAAGGGGTCACAATTGGAAGTTGAAGACTCAGATGAGTCAAAGGGATGTTAGGAAGTATTTCTTCAGCCATAGAGTAGTTAGGAAGTGGAATAGTCTAGCAAGTGATGTAGTGGAGGCAGGAACCATACATAGCTTTAAGACGAGGTATGATAAAGCTCATGGAGCAGGGAGAGAAGGGACCCAGTAGCGGTCAGTGAAGAGGCGGGGCCAGGAGTATCGACCCCTACAACCACAATTAGGTGAGTACACACAGCTAAAGTCCAGAGATGCCACAAGTCAGTGATGCCAATCAACGTAGCGTAGGAGGTGGGGCCAGGAGCTGTGACTCGACTCACACAACACTGTCAGACCATCAACACAAGACCATCACTTCAGAAATAGGTCTGAGACCTATTCTAGTACTGTAAGCGGGATTACCAATAGACTCCTGGTTGTCTTCAACACCCCCTGGTTGTCTTCAAGACCCCTGGTTGTCTTCAACACCCCTGGTTGTCTTCAAGACCCCTGGTTGTCTTCAAGACCCCCTGGTTGTCTTCAAGACCCCTGGTTGTTTTCAAGACCCCTGGTTGTCTTCAAGACCCCTGGTTATCTTCAAGACCCCTGGTTGTCTTCAAGACCCCTGGTTGTCTTCAAGACCCCTGGTTGTCTTCAAGACCCCTGGTTGTCTTCAAGACCCCTGGTTGTCTTCAAGACCCCTGGTTGTCTTCAAGACCCCTGGTTGTCTTCAAGACCCCTGGTTGTCTTCAAGACCCCTGGTTGTCTTCATGACCCCTGGTTGTCTTCAAGACCCCCTGGTTGTCTTCAAGACCCCTGGTTGTCTTCAAGACCCCTGGTTGTCTTCAAGAGGGAGCTGGAAAAGACACACAGTACCTGACCAGCCAGGCTGTTTTTCCAACGTTGGTTTACATGCGGCCAGCAGTAACAACCTGGTTGATCAGGTCCTGATCCACCACCAGGAGCCTTGACCCCTGGAACAACCTACAGGTATACTCCAGGTACACACCAGGTATACTCCAGGTATACTCCAGGTGGTGCTCATGGTGTACTTTGTGTTGCTACCACCAATAGCCTGGCTGACCAGGTCATTCACCAGAGAAGCCTAATGTAGGACAAATACTTAACTGACCCAGTTGAGGGTGAGAATTGAAATTGAGACTGTGAAAGATTAGAGAAGGTTATAGAAAGTTGCAGGGGTTAAGCACAGCTATAAGTTATACTGTGACTGATGGAACTATGGTATGGGGATGGGATCTCCCCTCTACACTGTCTCTGATAACTTTGCTTACATGATATAGTGAATATACTTCAAAGTGTACAGTGTATAGGCTTCAAAGTGTACAGTGTATAGGCTTCAAAGTGTACAGTGTATAGGTTTCAAAGTGTACAGTGTATAGGATTCGAAGTGTACTGGGTACAGTGTATAAGGTTCAAAGTGTACTGGGTACAGTGTATAAGGTTCAAAGTGTACAGTGTTTGAGAGAGAGGAAAGGAAGTAGAAGAGAGAGAGAGAGAGAGAGAGAGAGAGAGAGAGAGAGAGAGAGAGAGAGAGAGAGAGAGAGAGAGAGAGAGAGAGACTACAATAACACTACCAGCTCCCACAACTCTATTGATCTTTACCAAGACACACACACACACACACACACACACACACACACACACACACACACACACACACACAAACACACAAACTCACAAACACACACACATGCACACATCACATCAGATGAAGACCAAGCAGGACTTCAAACAGACCTGGACAAGCTTGACATCTGGTCTAGCAACTGGCTTCTCGAATTTAACCCCACCAAATGCAAAGTCATGAAGATCGGAGAAGGGCAAAGAAGACCGCTGACAGAGTACAGGCTAGGTGGACAAAAGCTACAAACCTCATCAAAGGAGAAAGACCTTGGGGTGAGTATAACGCCAAGCACGTCTCCGGAGGCACACATCAACCAGATAACCGCGGCAGCATATGGAAGACTGGCAAACCTAAGATTAGCGTTCTGTTACCTTAACAAGGAATCGTTCAAGACACTGTACACCGTGTACGTCAGGCCCATACTAGAGTATGCAGCACCAGTCTGGAACCCACACCTGGTCAAGCACGTCAGGAAATTAGAGAAAGTACAAAGGTTTGCGACAAGGCTAGTTCCACAACTCAGGGGACTGCCCTATGAAGAAAGGTTGAGGGAAATAGGACTAACAACACTGGAGGACATAAGGGTCAGAGGAGACATGATAACGACATATAAAATACTGCGGGGAATCGACAAGGTAGATAGAAACAGGATGTTCCAGAGAGGGAACACAGAAACAAGGGGACACAACTGGAAGCTGAAGACTCAGATGAGTCAAAGGGATGTTAGGAAGCAATTCTTCAGCCATAGAGTAGTTAGGAAGTGGAATAGTCTAGCGAACGATATAGTTGAGGCGGGAACCATGCATAGTTTTAAGACAAGGTATGATAAAGCTCATGGAGCAGGGAGAGCAGAGACCCAGTAGCGGACAGCGAAGAGGAGGGGCCAGGAGCTGAGTCTCGACCCCTGCAACCACAATTAGGTGAGTACAATTAGGTGAGTACACATAGTCTAGCAAGTGATGTAGTGGAGACAGGAACTATACATAGCTTTAAGACGAGGTATGATAAAGCTCATGGAGCAGGGAGAGAGAGGACCCAGTAGCGATCAGTGAAGAGGCGGGGCCAGGAGCTAAGTCTCGACCCCTGCAACCATAATTAGGTGAGTACACACAACCTCCCTCACAACCACCTACAGAAGCCCCTCAACCAAGAACCCCAATGCAACCAAACATTCTAACCCAAAACACACATGCCATACCCAATGCTTCCACCCACCTCATTACAGACTCTACCTTCACACCAACCACCCATAGTTCCTATTCAGGTCTCCCACTTTCCCAACCCCAGACCACAGTTTTAGGAAAATTGAAGATTTGGTATACAAATGCAGATGGTATAACAAATAAATGTGAGGAGTGGCAGGAAAGATCAAGGAGACATCGCCAGACATAATAGCACTCACAGAAACGAAACTCACCAGGATGATAACAGATGCAATCTTTCCACCCAGATATCAAATCCTGAAGAAGATAGATGGAGCAGAGGGGGAGGAGGAGTTGGACTGCTCATTAAAAACCGATGAGGATTTGAGGAAATAAAAGGAATGGATGGAATAGGCGAAAGGGACTATATAGTAGGAACAATTCAGTCTGAAGGCCATAAGGTGGTAATTGCAGTAATGTACAACCCGCCACAGAACTGCAGGAGGCCAAGAGAAGAATACGGCGAGAGAACAGAGCAATGGTAGACACACTAGCCGAGGTAGCCAGAAGAGCTCACATGGGTAGACCAAAGTTACTAGTTATGGGTGATTTCAATCAAAAGGAAATTGATTGGGAAAACCTGGAACCACATGGGGGACCCGAAACATGGAGAGCCAAGATCATGGATGTGGTATTGGAAAAACCACATTCATCAACATGTTAGGGACACTACTAGAGAGAGAGGTGAGGATGATCCAGCAAGACTGGACCTCGTATTCACCTTGAGTAATTTGGACATCAAGGATATCACGTATGAAAGGCCCTCATAGCTAGTGATCATGTGGTTCTGTGCTTTGAATACATAGTAAAGTTACAAGTGGAGAGGGTAACAGAAACAGGACGGGTGAAGCCAAACTATAAAAGGGGGGACTACACAGGCATGAGGAACTTCCTACAAGACGTTCAGTGGGAGAGAGAATTGGCAGGAAAACCAGTAAAAAAATGATGGACTATGTGACAACCAAATGCAAAGAGGCAGAGGAGAGGTTTGTTCCCAAGGGAAACAGAAATAATGGGAAGACCAGAACGAGCCCTTTGGTTCACCCAAAGGTGTAGGGAGGCAAAAACTAAGTGCACTAGAGAATGGAAAAAGTACAGAAGACAAAGTACCCAGGAAAATAAAGAGATTAACCAAAGAGCCAGAAACGAATATGCACAGATAAGAAGGGAGGCTCAGCGACAATACGAAAATGGCATAGCATCAAAAGTCAAGTCTGACCTGAAGGTGTTGTATAGCCACATCAGGAGGAAAACAACAGTCAAGGACAAGGTAATTAGGCTGAGGAAGGAAGGTGGGGAGCTCACAAGAAATGACCAAGAATTATGTGAGGAGCTCAACATGAGATTTAAAGAAGTATTTACAGTGTAAACAGGAAGGACTCCAAGAAGTCAGAATAGGGAGGTACACCAATAAGGGATACACCAACAAGTGCTGGATGAAATACACAGAACGGAGGAGGAGGAGGTGAAGAAGCTGCTATGTGAACTTGATACCTCAAAGGTGGTGGGACCGGACATCTCTCCGTGGTTCCTTAGAGAGGGAGCAGAGATGTTGTGTGGACCTTTAACCAAAATCTTCGAAACATCCATTGAAACTGGGCAACTACCTGAGGTGTGGAAGACGGCAAATGTAGTCGCAACTTTTAAGAAAGGAGACAGACATGAGGCACTAAACTATAGACCTGTGTCACTGACGTGTATAGTATGCAAAGTCATGGAGAGGATCATCAGGAGGAGAGTGGTGGAGCACCTAGAAAGACACAAGCTTATATACGACAACCAGCACGGTTTCAGGTAAGGAAAATCCTGTGTCACAAACCTACTGGAGTTTTATGACAAGGTAATGGAAGTAAGACACGAGAGAGGGGTGGATAGATTGCATTTTCTTGGACTGCAAGAAGGCCTTCGACACAGTTCCTCACAAGAGGTTAATGCAAAAGCTGGATTATCAGTCAGGTATAGCAGAAAATGCACTGCAATGGATCAGAGAATACCTCATAGGGAGGCAACAATGAGTCATGGTAGTGACGAGGTATCACAGTGGGCGCCTGTGACGAGCGGGGTTCCACAAGGGTCAGTCCTAGGACCAGTGCTATTCTTGGTATATGTGAATGACATGACGGAAGTGATAGACTCAGAAGTGTCCCTGTTTGCAGATGATGTGAAGTTAATGAGGAGAATTAAATCAGTCGAGGATCAGGCAGGACTACAAAAAGACCTGGACAGGCTACAAGCCTGGTCCAGTAACTGGCTCCTCGAATTTAACCCTGGCAAATGCAAAGTCATGAATATCGGGGAAGGGCAAAGAAGACCGCAGACAGAGTATAGTCTAGGTGGCCAAAGACTGCAAACTTCACTCAAGGAAAATGATCTTGGGGTGAGTATAACACCGAGCACATCTCCTGAGGCACACATCAATCAGATAACTGCTGCAGCATACGGGCGGCTGGCAAACCTGAGAATAGCGTTCCAATACCTCACTAAGGAATCGTTCAAGACTCTGTACACCATATACGTCAGGCCCATACTGGAGTATGCAGCACCAGTTTGGAACCCACACCTGATCAAGCACGTCAAGAAATTAGAGAATGTACAAAGTTTTGCGACAAGGTTAGTTCCAGAGCAAAGGGGAATGTCCTATGAAGAAAGGTTAAGGGAAATCGGCCTGACGACACTGGAGGACAGGAGGGTTAGGGGAGACATGATAACGACATATAAAATACTGCGGGGAATTGACAAGGTGGACAGGGACAGGATGTTCCAAAAATGGGACACAGCAACAAGGGGTCACAATTGGAAGTTGAAGACTCAGATGAGTGAAAGGGATGTTAGGAAGTATTTCGTCACTCATAGAATAGATATGAAGTGGAATAGACTAGCAAGTGATGTAGTGGAGGCAGGAACCATACATAGCTTTAAGACGAGGTATGATAAAGCTCATGGAGCAGGGAGAGAGAGAGGACCTAGTAGCCACCAGTGAAGAGGCGGGGTCAGGAGCTGTGACTCGACCCCTGCAAGCACAAATAGGTGAGAATAAATAGTTGAGTACACACACACACACACATACACACAGGCTGGATAGTATATCAAGTGTATATAATGTTATTAGTCACTTCCCTCCCTCTCCCTCATTCCATCTCCCTCCCTTACTCTCCCTCCCTCTCTCCCTCATTCCATCTCCCTCTCTCCCTCCCAGGCACCATCACCATCAACACAACAAGCAGAGCGCTGCAAATTACACCTCAACACAGTAATGAATGGTCCCTAATTAAAACACTTGTGCACACTCAAGTGTCTAGGTGAGTGTAGAGTGTTTACGTGAGTGCTAGAGTGTCTAGGAGAGTGTTATAGTGTCTAGGAGAGTGCTAGAGTGTCTAGGTGAGTGCTAGAGTGTCTACGAGACTGCTAGAGTGTCTAGGTGAGTGCTAGAGTGTCTAGTGTCTAAGTGAGTGCTAGAGTGTCTAAGTGAGTGCTAGAGTGTCTAGTGTCTAAGTGAGTGCTAGAGTGTCTAGTGTCTAAGTGAGTGCTAGAGGTTCAGGTGAGGGACCAGAGTGTCCAGAAGATGATAGAGCGTCTAGGAGTGAGAGTTTACGTGAGTGCTAGAGTGTCTAGGAGAGTGTTATAGTGTCTAGGAGAGTGCTAGAGTGTCTAGGTGAGTGCTAGAGTGTCTACGAGACCCGCAGAGGTTCAGGGTGAGTGCTAGAGGTCTATGTCTATGAGGCCGATGTCCAGGTCCAATGAGGCCAGATGTCAGGTCAGTGAGTGCTAGAGTGTCTAGGTGAGTACTAGAGTGTCTAGAAGAGTGATAGAGTGTCTAGGTGAGTGCTAGAGTGTTTAGTGAGTGCTAGAGTGTCTAGGAGAGTGTTAAGTGTTCCAGGAGAGGCTAGAGTTCCAAGGAGTTAGAGTGTCTAGGTTGAGCGCTAGAGTTCACGAGACGCAGAGTGTCCAGGTGAGTGCAGAGTGTCTCAGGTGAGTGCTAGTGTCCAGGAGATGTTATAGTGTCAGAAGTGCGAGTGTCTAATGAGTGCTAGGGGGTTAGGTGAGTGCCAGAGGTTACGAGGGCGTAGAGTGTTCAGGGGGAGTGCTAGAGGGGTTTAGGTGAGTGCCAGAGTTCATGGAGTGCTAGGTTCTAGTGTCCAGCTGGAGGCCAGAGTGTTTTAGATGAGGCAGAGTCCCAGGTGAGTGCCGAGTGTCCAGGGTGATCCAGAGGTCTAAAGAGTGCTGGGAAGGAGAGTGCTGGGGGGTTAGGAGAGTTAGTGTTCAGGTGGGGTTAGAGGACCAGGGTGAGGCAGATGTCCAGGGGGGAGGCCAAGGTCCAGGAGGGGGCCAGGGGTGTCTTTCGGGGACGTTTGTGTTTTAGGTGAGTGCCAGAGTTCCAGGAGAGGGGCCCAGTGTTAGGGAAAAAGGCCAGAGGTCCAGGAGAGTGCAGAGGTTTTAGATGACTGCCAGAGGTTCAAGAGAGTGCCAGAGTGTAAGGGGGAGTGCTAGGGTCCAGAGGGGCTAAGTGTCCAGAAGAAATCCAGATGTCCAGGAGATTTATAAGGTCCAGGGAAAGCAATTAGAGAGTGGGTTTGAGTGTCACGAGACCCGCCAGTGTCCAGGGAGGCCAGAGGTCCCGGGAGGTTCCATGGTTCGGGAGGCGAGGGTCCAGGAGAGGCCAGGGGCGCCCAGGTGAGTGCCAGAGGGGTTTTAGGTGAGGCTTTAAAATCCAGGTGGAGCGCCAAAGGTCCAGGGGGATGATAAGTCCAGGGGGAGTGCCTAGTGTCCAGGGGGAGGATAGAGAGTCCAGGGTGAGGCCAATGTCCAGGGGGGAGGCCAGAGGTCCAGGAGGGGCCATAGTGTCCAGAAGAGGCCGAGTGTCTGGGAGAGGGGATAAGGTTTAGTAGAGTGCCAGAGTGTCCAGGTGAGGCCAGAGGTCCGTGGGGGCCAGGGGGTCCAGGGTGAGGGGGGGGTCCAGGGGAGCCCCCCAGTGTCCAGGGGGGCCCCCCGCGTTCCCGGGGGAAAAAGTGGTTCCCGGGGGCCCAGAGAGGAAATGTCCAGTGAGGCCAGATGTCTA
>WNWK01032091.1:0-22171 GCA_009830355.1 Cherax destructor
GCAGATACTGTGAAAAGCTCTGTTCCACAAGGCACAGTACTTGCTCCATCCTTTTCCCTCATCCTCTATCAGACATTGACGGGGATATAGCCACAGTGCTGTGTCTTCCTTTGCAGATGACACCCGAATCTGTATGACAGTGTCCACCGTTGAAGACACTGCAAGATTTCAAGTAGACATAAACCAAATCTTTAAATGGGCTGCAGAAAAAATATAAGTTCAATGATGAAAAATTTCAATTACTCAGATACGGAAAACGTGAAGAAATTAAAATCTCATCGGAGTACAAAACAAATTTCCCAAACCCACACAATAGAGCAAAAAACTAATGTCAAAGACCTGGGAGGATCATGTCGAGGATCTCACCTTCAAGGACCATAACAAAGAGCAATTGCATCTGTCGAAAATGACAGGATGGATAATGAGAACCTTCAAAACCAGGGATACCAAGCCCATGTTGACACTTTTCAGATCGCTTGTTCTATCTGGGCGGAATATTGCTGCACATAACTGCACCTTTCAACGGGGAAATTTGACCTTGAAAATGTGCAGAGAACCTTCACCGCACGCATAAGTGCGATAAACCACCTCAACTACGGGTGCTTGAAGTTCCTAAACCTGTACTCTTAGAACGCAGGCGGGAGAGATACATTATTATATACACATGGAAAATTCTCGAGGGCTTAGTACCAAACTTGCACACGAAATCACTCCCCACGAAAGCAAAAGACTCGGCAAGCGTGTAACATCCCCCAATGAAGAGCGGGGGTGCCACTAGCAGTTGGGGGACAACAAAAAAGTGTGGGGGGCCCAAGATTGTTCAACTGCCTCCCAGCAACCAGGATTACCAACAAACCCTGGCTGTCTTCAAGCAGGCACTGGCAGGCACCTTCTACCTGATCAGCCGGGTTGGTTCGTACGTTGGACTGCATGCGGCCAGCAGTAACAGCCTGGTTGATTAGGCTTGTCCAACAGGAGGCCTGGTCACAGACCCCGCGGGGCATTGACCCCTGGAATTCTCCCCAGGTAGACTCGGAGACGGGGTTCGACATCCTTCCCTAATTACACAGTTCCAGTCGCCCCCAATTATCGTAACCTCAGCTAAACCTCCCATGAAATAAACTAAATGATCCTCAGAAAATCCTCCAATCAGTTTATTTCTTACATGGCATATATACCCCCAGAAAGTAACCTCACCCCCATACCCCATGAACTCTGACGATCCTCCCCTCCCCTCCCTCCTCCCAAGTCAACATCTGAAAGGGACTGGACTCCCTCACTACTACCGCAACCCCTCCCTTGAAGCTTCCCGAGCCACCCACATACACTTTATACCCTTGCAACAACAAATCTCTACCATACCTGAAATTGTGCTCCTGTAAGAAGCCTATGTCCACCGCATACCATCGCAAAGTCACTTCAACCCATTTCCTCTTAACCTGGCCTTCAGACCATTCATTTAAACGAGATACACTTGAATTAGATATAGGTGGCTTTCCTTTTGACTTACATACTTTCTGCTTCGTGCTTTTCTGGGCTTCAGTAACCTTACTGTTGCCCTGCACACCCTTTACCTTTTCTACCCCCTGCACCCCCCTTGTCCTTTTTGTGGTGCCTCCACCCATATCTTCTTGCCTGACTTTTGGTCAGGCGTCAGGACTTCGTCATCTGACACTACCATGGATCACTTCCGCGATTCGGTACTAATATCCATGTTCGACCCACTATCCTCCCTGTGCACTGTTACCTGCACCTCCTGTATATCCAAACAGCTTGACAGAGCCCCATCACCCAACACCCCCCCCTCATCACCCATTAACTTCACCACAGCCTCACTGGCTTTCAAAACCCCTCCATCCTGGGGAGTATCCAAAAATCCCTGCAATACCTCCGGTAATGCGGCATCTTCCAAATCTACATCACTCCTCTGTACTTGTACCTCCATCACTGCTGTGTCCTGCGACACAGTTGGCAAACACGACATATCTCCTCCGGGCCTTTCACAATTCCTCCATGTGCCTTTGGGCGCCACTACCTCTTCCTCTACCCGTACAGTAGCTCCACATCCGTAACCTTCACCACATTCCTTGTACCATATTGCTGTCCCTGCCTCCTGTCACACTCTGCAGCAATATGTCCATAGGAACCACAGAGTCTGCATGTCCGTCTTTGACCTGCGTAGGTCACATAAACTTGAGTTCTAAACTCTTCCAAGACCACAAAAGACGGTATGGCTCGCCTCAGGGTCATCTTGAGGGTAGGAACCCTCGGGATTCCCTCATAGATTCCTTCACTCCATCGTCCCATCGTTGCATAGTGGATGACGCCGTAGTCCTGAAAACATGCCGGATGTCTTGCTCATCCGCCTCGAACGGTAAATTACGAACTTTGACATATGTATAGTGAAACATCTTTGAGTTTCACTTCCAAGGTAGCATTGATAAGCATGCATACTTCCTCATATTTCTCTACCATCCTCTCATAGACTCTGGTGGACGACAGCTTCACGAAGATTCTTGTACTCCCATTAGCGCAATTCCATAGATTTCTTCATTATCTAATCCATACGCGTCTCGTAGAATGGTGGGCAAGATAACAGCTGCCGTCGAAGGGTACACAGACCCTTTACCAACTCAACACATACAGTGTTTATCCTCCGTCTGAACGGCGTCGCCATTTTGTAGTGAAAATATCCAAGTTCTCTGTTGTCACCACCAGAGGCCAGCACCAGACAACCTGCTGCGGCGAGAGCTGGGCGACGAATGAACTACTACTAGTATTACTACTACTAGTGCTACCCAAGCAACATTTCACCTGACTTCTGCCAGAGGGGAACTATAGGCTTAAGTGCCGCGTGAAATAACAATAGAACAAATTTTGTCAGAGGAAAGAAAGTCTCCTGAAAATAGGGTGTAGATATAATGTTATAGTGAATATCACAGTGGTACCGTAGTATACAGATAAGATAATAAATTAAGATAATAAATTAAGGTTGAAGTGTTAGACCTAAAGAGTTTCATATTTGTAATCAGTTGCCAGCAGTAGCCAGGACCTACCACGCAGGTCAGCTGTATTAGGTCAGGTACACTAGCAGGTTTAGAACCTGCTAGTGTACCTGACCTAAATCTAGTGATACCATTGGTAAAAAAGAATTTCTATTGAAATACGAATAGGTGCACAATCTTGAGGAAATACGTAAAGTGTACGGCTTGGTAGAAATAGGATAAACAGTGTTGAGTTGTGAGTTGTCAGTGAACGTATACAACAATATAAGTCCTTTTATCATCCAGTCAACCAAAGTGAAAAATAGCATAGTTGTGGTGGAGGTAGAAAAAACAAATCTAGAAAAGCTAAACACAGTACAGTGATCTATAAGTGCCCAAAACTTCAGGTGGTAAAACAGGATGCCAGAGGTAAAACAGGGTGCCGGAGGTACGGCCGTTCGTCATAGTAGAAGCTGCCAGAAGCAGCGGTTTTCTCCAACACGCAAGTTATACTTTTTGTATCAAACTGATCATTATTACTCTGTTAAATCATTTTCCAGTGGTCTGTCTCGCGTAGCCCAAATAATCCTGACAGGATTCATTAAAATAAGTGATCCACTGACTGGATTTCGTCGGATCCATCAAAGAAATAAGGGAACCAATGACCGGATTCAAAGCTGAAAGTTTCTAGGTCCCCCTAACACCCAAACGGTTTCGTTGAAAAAAAAAGGTATCCTCGACCGGATTCATAAGCGGACGGGGTTTTAGGTGGCCTTATCAGACACCCAAACAATAACTTAGAGCGGTAAGATTGTCCCAAACACATACACATACAAATAATATAGATACAATACAAATAGACGGATCTCCATTTTAAGGAAGTTATTAGTAGAATATACAGTAAAACAACCAATAAAATCAATCATGAAAACCTGTGTAGTCTGCAACCAAACAAACAAACGTTCTACTACATGGATTACATGCAACTTCCGTGGTAAATGGAGCCACGCACCTTATGCGGGTATTCAGGAATCAACTACAAGAGATATTAAACCAGGGAAGTGTTTTTAGGTATACCCAAATGAGAACGAACTGTGGAATAAAATCACATTGATATTAAAAGATGATACCATCAAACCGGCCTTCATAAAAAAAAAATGACGGCATTCTATAACAGTTGGGAAAATATAAAATCTGGGCCAGATGTTGCTATTGCCCCTGGTACAAATTTTGTCCTGGTAGACAGAAACTGTAAGAACGGAGAAACAAATGATGGTGGCCTGAAGGGGGACAGGAGCTCTAGTGGGGAAATAAGTGTAGACAATGATATACAAAAACTAATGTTACAAACTAGTAATACCACGGGAGATAGTAAACAAGGGGATGCCCCGAGAAATATTTAAGATAAATTACCAGAAATAACTGATAAAGGCTCCATTGTTAGCACTAATACTGAAGATAGAAATGAGACAAGAAAACACGCACCAATAGAGAATACAATAGGGAATACAGTCACAAAAAACACAAGGAAAACAGAAACCAGGCCTATGCAAATATTATGCACTAGGTATCTGCAGTCATGGAATATCTGGAAAAACAGATGGAACGTGTAACTTTGACCACCCCAGAAAATGCTGTGCCCATATGACAACAGGAAAATGCAACCTCCCTTCCTGTAAGCTTTTCCACCCTGAAATGTGCCAGTCTTCAGTTCAGGAAAGACAATGCTATAACTTATATTGCCAGGCACACCACCTAAAGGGTACAAGACGACACAGAACATCCAGACCATGGGAAAACCTGGGTAGCTAAAGCCACTCCAGAGAGAGGTTTTTCAGCGCCAGGAAGGAAAAGAAGCTGGCAGGAAATGACAGAAATCGTACACCAACTACAATATTTTGTGGTGTGGAATCACAGTCAATGGCCTCCACTCCAGAACAACAGATATTAGTACCAGGAAAAAAAGACCCTCCCCCATACCACTAATCCGACGACATTCATCTATGCAAATATACAGGGTCTAAAGCCAGCGACGAACAACAAAATACCTTACATCCGTGGACTGCTTACAGAGTCAAATTCTATGTTTGCAGCTTTCACAGAGACCCACATAAAGGATCATTTGGACAATGAAATATGGATCCCGGGCTACAACCTATACAGATGTGACAGAGTGAACAGGCAAAAGGGGAAAGGGGTTGGCCTGTATATCACAGACACAGAGTCACTTATATGCTCAGAACTACTAAATGCCTCAAATGATGTAGTTGAAGTTTTAGCAGGAAAGATCGAGAATCAAAACCTGGTCATCGTGGTTGTATACAAGCCTCCGGATGCAACGTCCCAACACTTCCAGGAACAGCTTCTGAAAATTGACCACTGTCTGGAAAACCTTCCAGCACCTGCCCCCAACATCTTGCTCCTGGGGGACCTCAACCTAAGGCCCCTAAAATGGAGGAATATTGCAAATAATGTTGTAGCAGAGATAACACCAGGAGGCAGCTCAGATGAAAACTCGCACACACATGAGCTTTTAAATCTCTGCCCCAAATTCACCTTAAACCAGCAAATAATAGAGCCTACGAGATTGGAGAATACGCTGGACCTCATCTTCACTAACAATGATGATCTGATACGAAATATCCTCATATAAAAAAAATATACTTAGATTACAACATAATAGAGGTCCAGACATGTATGCGAGGAGCCCCAGACCGACAAAATGTGATCAGTCGCGAGAGAGCCTTCACCAAATTCAACTTCAATAACAAAAACAAAAGGTGGGACCAAGTAAACCAAGTCTTAAATTACATAAACTGGGAAAATGGCCAAAGCATCACGGATCCTAACCTATGTCTAGAACAAATTAACTCTGTGGCACTTCAGGTTTGCTCAAGGCAAATTCCCTTAAGGAAAAGGAGGAGAAGATGCAAATTAGAAAAATAAAGGGGCTCCCTATACAGGCGAAGGCAATGAATAACAGAGCGGCTACAAGAGGCTAATATATCTGAAATACGTAGAGAGACACTGGTCAGAGAAATAGCAAACATCGAACTAAAACTAAAGGAATCTTACAGGAATCAAGAAACGCGGGAAGAACTAAAAGCCATACATGAAATTGAAAGAAACCCAAAGTATTTCTTTTCTTATGCCAAATCAAAGTCGAGAACAACATCCAGTATTGGGTCCCTACTTAAATGGGATGGGTCCTACACAGATGACAGCAAGGAAATGAGTGAGCTACTAAAGCCCCAGTATGACTCAGTTTTTAGCGAGCCGCTAACCAGAGTGAGAGTCGAAGACCTAAATTAATTTTTATGAGAGTTCCACAGAATTTGGTAGACGCAAACCTATCTGACATTATCCTGACGCCAAATGACTTCGAAAAGGCGTTAAATGACATGACCATGCATTCCGCTCCAGGCCCAGACTCATGGAACTCTGTATTCATCAAGACGCTCCTATCAGGTCGCTTGTTCAATCTAGGCTGGAATATTGCTGCACACTAACAGCACCTTTCAAGGCAGGAAAAATTGCTGACCTAGAAAATGTGCAGAGAACCTTCATGGCACACATAACTGCGATAAACCACCTAAATTACTGGGAACGCTTGAAGTTCTTAAACCTGTACTCCCTAGAACGTAGGAGGGAGAGATACATTATTATATGCACTTGGAAAATTCTAGAGGGATTTGTACTAAACTTGCACTCGAGTCACTCGGTAGACGATGCAACATCCCCCCAATGAAAAGCAGGGGTTCCACTAGCACGTTAAAAGACAACACAATAAGTGTCACGGGCCCAAGACTGTTCAACTGCCTCCCAGCATACATAAGGGGGATTACCAATAGACCCCTGGCTGTCTTCAAGCAGGCACTGGACAGGCACCTAAATTCGGTACCTGACCAGCCGGGCTGTGGTTCGTACGTTGGACTGCGTGTGGCCAGCAGTAACAGCCTGGTTGATCAGGCCCTGATCCACCATGAGGCCTAGTCACAGACCGGGCCGCGTGAGCGTTGACCCTCGAAACTCTCTCCAGGTAAACTCCAGATATTTAGGCCTGAAGAAGCCACTCGTGGCAAAATGTTTCTTTTAATAAATGCCCTGAACTGTACATAAGTGTCTTTTTCCACACCTTGTCTGTATTACCGTACCATTTCTCACAAAGAAGAATGATGAAGATCAGAAGGAGTTTGAGGTAATCAGTTCCTCAGCCTGGAGTCGATGTTATCAGTCCATCAATCTTGAAAAGATTACAGCACAAGTGCCAAGAAGTGGCTTATATACTGTAGACAGGCGAGGATTTAGATTTTGCCACCGAAGTGGCTAGTTTATTGTGCACCCCATATCCATCCTGTGGACGGTAGCGCAAGAGCATATGGATACACAAAAGGCCTAGGCACTAGGCCCCAAAGGGGTTAACAATTGTACATTTGGGTTTATATCTACATTTCAATTATCTGTTACAAGCAAATTTAGGAAATTTGCTTAGTACAAATGGTATCAAATGTCACATAGGTTATTATATTGTCTATCTCTATATTCCTCAATAAGTGCACAATTAAGCACATAGTGTTCAAGACAGTGACCATATGCCTGATCACATAATTTGCATTTAGTTTGATCATCATCTGTGTCTCCCAAACTGTCAGAAGTACCTGTAGCCAAGCCTAAGCCTGGCCACTACAACATCAGTCAGTCTGTTCACATTGCAAGTTGCTCCACAAACATGCCCATCTGTGCTTGCATTATCATGACCACAGATAGGCACGTTCATGGAAATTAGATTTGGATTTATATCTACAGTTCACTTATTTGTTACAAGCAAATTTAGGAAATTTGCTTAGAATAAGTGGTATCCTACCTTCACTAATAAGATATCTTGACATGTCACATAGGTTATTATACTGTCTATCTCTATATTCCTCAATAAGTGGACAATTCAACACATAGTGTTCAAGACAGTGACCATATGCCTGATCACATAATTTGCATTTAGTTTGATCATCATCTGTGTGTCTCCCAAACTGCCAGAAGTACTTGTAGCCAAGCCGAAGCCTGGCCACTACAACATCAGTCAGTCTGTTCACATTGCAAGTTGCTCCATAAACATACTTATCTACATTCATGTTATCATAGTGGGTTATAGATCTACTCAGGCTTCTAACTGCATTCCTATAGCTATCATTTTCATTATTTATTTCTCTCCTAATATTATTCCTAATGCTAGACACAGATATACCAAAGTTATATTCTACATTCTCCTTATGGGTGCTCTTCTTGGCTAACATATCAACTTTATCATGAAGGAGTAATCCAATGTGTGACGGAATCCATAGCAAATGTACTTTAATTCCTTTGTCCCGGATTTTTGAGTATCTATACCTGGCTTCTCCACTGAGCATACTGTTAGAGTCATTATATGAGTCAAGAGCCTTCAATGATGACATAGAATCAGTAATGATGATAGAGTCAAGCTCAGTGTCATAAGTTAGTTTTTTTTTTATATTTTATTAAACATAAACTTACATACATTATAACATACCCTGAACCGAATATAACAAAACCAAACAAATTTACATAGTAAAATATGAACTCATTCAAAACGTAAATTTACTTTAACAATTTTAAAGAACATCATAAACCAAAAACAAAATATTATCCAAACATTAGACAATAGCAAACATCAAATCGAGCATCAGACACCAAAAGGTGTATTTATTTATGACAGTGCTATACATTCTCATTATCAACTTGCAACTAAACAATTTAACTCCAACACCCACAAAAATAGATGAAATCTGCTCAATAAAACCTAAAAAGTACAACACATCCACCACACCTGGTTATTACACCCAAAAAAAAAATTGGCTTTAACCAACAACAAAATGTGTCAATATACCCCACAACTAACCCGAGCCAAAAAACATTATAGGCTCTCACAAAAATAAAGGATCAACTGATCACTAGCAGTCATACACAACATAAAAGCCGTACATTAAACCCTAAACATAAAGGCTTCAAAACAACACACAACAAACCATTCACTCTAATTGCTACAAAATAGTAACCCAACCATAATACTTCCACTTCCCACACATTCCATCCTTTCACACTTGACAAAACAACAAACCAAACATCTCATAACACTTCACCACACAGGTTAAAGTAAACAAAACCAAACCGAGGCCTATACTACCTCAAAACCCGTATCAAGATCTCAACACATAAGGCTTAAAACAGAACCTTATAAAAACATTCCGTGGTTCCTTGCATAACACCAAACAACACACATGCATGTCCACAGGAACACAGCCAAAACAGAAGGAAACCAAAACCCTCCCTCCCTAAGAACTACAGCTATACCCCCCTCCCTACACCTACCAACACATCCCATACACCCCACCCACACTAATATAACCTCAACAACCCCTCCACTGTCAAAACTCTATACGCTGACGGAAAAAACCTCTCCCAACTCCCCCCATAAATCTCCCTATTCCTACATTTCGTTCTAAAAATTATTGCAGCCAAAGCTTTAACCACTACCCTCACCTCCAAACCCCTCATACTCCAAAACACGAAAATATAATCTAAAACAATGTACGTCAATGCCCTGCGCACACTTTCCGAGTAATCACCCAAATCTAAACTTAAAGCACGCAACACGGACACACCCCTCCCACTAATCAAATTCAACACCCCCCCCTACCCAATCCCGCACCTTTCCCATGTCCCTACAAAAATACACCACATGAAACGCCGTCTCCCACTCCCCACATTTATCACACTCCCCATTATTTGTCATACCCATCATAAAAAGCTGACTCTTCGCTACCAAAATCCCATGCAAAAACTTAAAACCCACCTCCCGAACACTTGGTCTAACCTTAACCTTCCTAAACCACCACCAAATACTCTTCCAGTCATACAAAGGGAAAGTTTCCTCTCCCCTCACTACCCCTTTCCCTACACCCACCCTATCCAACCTACTCGCTCGTACTTTTACCGAATCCCGAACCACCATAAGAAACCGAAGTTCCTAAACCTGTACTCTCTAGAACGCAGGCGGGAGAGATACATTATTATATACACATGGAAAATTCTCGAGGGCTTAGTACCAAACTTGCACACAAAAATCACTCCGTACGAAAGCAAAAGACTCGGCAGGCGATGTAACATCCCCCCAATGAAGAGCAGGGGTGCCACTAGCACGTTGAGGGACAACACAATAAGTGTGAGGGGCCCAAGATTGTTCAACTGCCTCGCAGCGTACATCAGGGGGATTACCAACAAGCCCCTGGCTGTCTTCAAGCAGGCACTGGACAGGCACCTCAAGTCGGTACCTGATCAGCCGGGCTGTGGTTCGTACGTTGGACTGCGTGCGGCCAGCAGTAACAGCCTGGTTGATCAGGCTCTGGTCCAACAGGAGGCCTGGTCACAGACCGGGCCGCGGGGGCGTTGACCCCTGGAATTCTCTCCAGGTAGACTCCAGGTAGACCCCCTCACATCCCACCAACTCTCTTCCTCCCCACCACTTCCTCGCCTCCCTCATCACCCCACCTATGCGCCTACCCCCCTGTCCCCCAGTAAAATGAAATTCCTGTTTCAAAAAAACACTGCGCAGCCTCAGTCTTAGTGGAACCAAACCCAAACCCCCACATTTAACTCTAGTTTCCACCACCTCCTTATTTAACCAGTGCCTACCCCTTCCCCACACAAAATTATAAACTCCCTTTTCCAACCTACGAACATCCCCCTCCAACAAAGGTAAAACTGCCGCCCTAAACTATAACTTACTACCTGGAGTCTACCTGGAGAGAATTCCAGGGGTCAACGCCCCCGCGGCCCGGTCCGTGACCAGGCCTCTTGTTGGACCAGAGCCTGATCAACCAGGCTGTTACTGCTGGCCGCACGCAGTCCAACGTACGAACCACAGCCCGGCTGATCAGGTACCGACTTGAGGTGCCTGTCCAGTGCCTGCTTGAAGACAGCCAGGGCTTGTTGGTAATCCCTGATGTATGCTGGGAGGCAGTTGAACAATCTTGGGCCCCACACTTATTGTGTTGTCCCTCAACGTGCTAGTGGCACCCCTGCTCTTCATTGGGGGAATGTTACATCGCCTGCCGAGTCTTTTGCTTTCGTAGGGAGTGATTTTTGTGTGCAAGTTTGGTACTAAGCCCTCGAGAATTTTCCATGTGTATATAATAATGTATCTCTCCCGCCTGCGTTCTAGAGAGTACAGGTTTAGGAACTTCAAGCGTTCCCAGTAGTTGAGGTGGTTTATCGCACATATGCGTGCTGTGAAGGTTCTCTGCACATTTTCAAGGTCAGCAATTTCACCCGCCTTGAAAGGTGCAGTTAGTGTGCAGCAATATTCCAGCCTAGATAGAACAAGCGATCTGTAAAGTGTCAACATGGGCTTGGCATCCCTGGTTTTGAAGGTTCTCATTATCCATCCTGTCATTTTTCGAGCAGATGCAATTGCTACATTGTTATGGTCCTTGAAGGTGAGATCCTCTGACATGAACACTCCCAGGTCTTTGACATTAGTTTTTCGCTCTATTGTGTGGTTGGAATTAGTTTTGTACTCCGATGAGATTTTAATTTCTTCACGTTTTCCGTATCTGAGTAATTGAAATTTCTCATCATTGAACTTCATATTGTTTTCTGCAGCCCATTTAAAGATTTGGTTTATGTCTGCTTGGAGTCTTGCAGTGTCTTCAACGGTGGACACTGTCATACAGATTCGGGTGTCATCTGCAAAGGAAGACACAGCACTGTGGCTTATATCCCTGTCAATGTCTGATATGAGGATGAGGAATAGGATGGGAGCAAGTACTGTGCCTTGTGGAACAGAGCTTTTCACAGTAGCTGCCTCAGACTTTACTCTGTTGACTACTACTCTTTGTGTTCTATGTGTTAGGAAATTATAAATCCATCTACCAACTTTTCCTGTTATTCCTTTATCACGCATTTTGTGTGCTATTACACCATGGTCACACTTGTCAAAGGCTTTTGCAAAATCTGTGTATATAACATCTGCATTCTGTTTATCTTCTAGAGCATTCAGGACCTTGTCGTAGTGGTCCAGTAGTTGGGACAGACAGGAGCGGCCTGCTCTAAACCCATGCTGTCCTGGGTTGTGCAATTGATGGGTATCAAGATGGGTGGCGATCTTGCTTCTTAGAACCCTTTCAAAGATTTTTATGATATGGGACGTTAGCGCAATTGGTCTGTAGTTCTTTGCTATTGCTTTACTGCCCCCTTTGTGGAGCGGGGCTATGTCTGTTGTTTTTAGTAGCTGCGGGACGATCCCAGTGTCCATGCTCCCTCTCCATAGGATGTTAAAAGCATGTGATAGGGGCTTCTTGCAGTTCTTGATGAACACGGAGTTCCATGAGTCTGGGCCTGGAGCGGAGTGCATGGGCATGTCATTTATTGCCTTTTCAAAGTCATTTGACGTAGTGATGATGTCAGAAAGGCATGCGTCTGTCAAGTTCTGTGGCACTCTCATGAAAAAATCATTTAGGTTTTCGATTTTCAGTCTGGTTAGTGGCTCGCTAAAGACTGAGTCATACTGGGATTTAAGTAACTCACTCATTTCCTTGCTGTCATCTGTGTAGGACCCATCCGGTTTAAGTAGGGGCCCAATACTGGTTGTTGTTCTCGACTTTGATTTTGCATAGGAAAAGAAATACTTAGGGTTTCTTTCAATTTCATTTATGGCTCTTAGTTCTTCCCGTGTCTCTTGATTCCTATAAGATTCCTTTAGTTTTAATTCGATGTTTGCTATTTCTCTGACTAGTGTCTCCCTCCGTTATTCTGTGCCTTCGCCTGTATAGGGAGCGCCTCTCTCTTTCTAGTTTGCATCTTCTCCTCCTTTTCCTTAAGGGAATTTGCCTTGAGCAAACCTCAAGTACCACAGAGTTAATTTGTTCAAGACATAGGTTGGGATCCGTGATGCTTAGGCAATCTTCCCAGTTTATATCATTTAGAACTTGGTTTACTTGGTCCCACCTTATGTTTTTGTTATTGAAGTTGAATTTGGAGAAAGCTCCCTCACGGCTGATCACATTTTGTTGATCTGGAGCTCCCCGCATGCATGTCTGGACCTCTATTATGTTGTGATCTGAGTATATTGTTTTTGATATGATGACATTTCGTATCAGATCATCATTGTTGGTGAAGATGAGGTCCAGCGTATTCTCTAATCTTGTGGGCTCTACTATTTGCTGGTTTAAGGTGAACTTGGTGCAGAGATTTAAAAGTTCATGCATGTGTGAATTTTCATCTGAGCTGCCTCCTGGTATGACTCAGTCTTTAGCGAGCCACTAACCAGACTGAAAATCGAAAACCTAAATGATTTTTTCATGAGAGTGCCACAGAACTTGACAGAGGCATGCCTTTCTGACATCATCACTACGCCAAATGACTTTGAAAAGGCAATAAATGACATGCCCATGCACTCCGCTCCAGGCCCAGACTCATGGAACTCCGTGTTCATCAAGAACTGCAAGAAGCCCCTATCACATGCTTTTAACATCCTATGGAGAGGGAGCATGGACACTGGGATCGTCCCGCAGCTACTAAAAACAACAGACATAGCCCCGCTCCACAAAGGGGGCAGTAAAGCAATAGCAAAGAACTACAGACCAATTGCGCTAACGTCCCATATCATAAAAATCTTTGAAAGGGTTCTAAGAAGCAAGATCGCCACCCATCTTGATACCCATCAATTGCACAACCCAGGACAGCATGGGTTTAGAGCAGGCCGCTCCTGTCTGTCCCAACTACTGGACCACTACGACAAGGTCCTGGATGCTCTAGAAGATAAACAGAATGCAGATGTTATATACACAGATTTTGCAAAAGCCTTTGACAAGTGTGACCATGGTGTAATAGCACACAAAATGCGTGATAAAGGAATAACAGGAAAAGTTGGTAGATGGATTTATAATTTCCTAACACATAGAACACAAAGAGTAGTAGTCAACAGAGTAAAGTCTGAGGCAGCTACTGTGAAAAGCTCTGTTCCACAAGGCACAGTACTTGCTCCCATCCTATTCCTCATCCTCATATCAGACATTGACAGGGATATAAGCCACAGTGCTGTGTCTTCCTTTGCAGATGACACCGAATCTGTATGACAGTGTCCACCGTTGAAGACACTGCAAGACTCCAAGCAGACATAAACCAAATCTTTAAATGGGCTGCAGAAAACAATATGAAGTTCAATGATGAGAAATTTCAATTACTCAGATACGGAAAACGTGAAGAAATTAAAATCTCATCGGAGTACAAAACTAATTCCAACCACACAATAGAGCGAAAAACTAATGTCAAAGACCTGGGAGTGTTCATGTCAGAGGATCTCACCTTCAAGGACCATAACAATGTAGCAATTGCATCTGCTCGAAAAATGACAGGATGGATAATGAGAACCTTCAAAACCAGGGATGCCAAGCCCATGTTGACACTTTACAGATCGCTTGTTCTATCTAGGCTGGAATATTGCTGCACACTAACTGCACCTTTCAAGGCGGGTGAAATTGCTGACCTTGAAAATGTGCAGAGAACCTTCACGGCACGCATAAGTGCGATAAACCACCTCAACTACTGGGAACGCTTGAAGTTCCTAAACCTGTACTCTCTAGAACGCAGGCGGAGAGATACATTATTATATACACATGGAAAATTCTCGAGGGCTTAGTACCAAACTTGCACACAAAAATCACTCCCTACGAAAGCAAAAGACTCGGCAGGCGATGTAACATTCCCCCAATGAAGAGCAGGGGTGCCACTAGCACGTTGAGGGACAACACAATAAGTGTGAGGGGCCCAAGATTGTTCAACTGCCTCCCAGCATACATCAGGGGGATTACCAACAAGCCCCTGGCTGTCTTCAAGCAGGCACTGGACAGGCACCTCAAGTCGGTACCTGATCAGCCGGGCTGTGGTTCGTACGTTGGACTGCGTGCGGCCAGCAGTAACAGCCTGGTTGATCAGGCTCTGGTCCAACAAGAGGCCTGGTCACGGACCGGGCCGTGGGGGCGTTGACCCCTGGAATTCTCTCCAGGTAGACTCCAGGTAGACATTGTTTGCAATGTTCCTCCATTTTAGGTGCCTGAGGTTGAAATCCCCCAGTAGCAAGATGTTGGGGGCAGGAGCTGGAAGATTTTCCAGACAGTGGTCAATTTTCAGAAGCTGTTCCTGGAATTGTTGGGACGTTGCATCCGGGGGCTTGTAGACAACCACGATGACCAGGTTTTGATTCTCGACCTTTATTGCTAGTACTTCAACTACATCATTTGAGGCATTTAGTAGTTCTGAACATATAAGTGACTCTGTGATATACTGTATACTAATACATTCACCACAACAACTCTTTGTAATAAAGTTACCTCCTTCACCCCGCAACCCTTCATCCTATCCAAAGCTTTATCTACCACCTCCCTAGAATTCACCTCCCTTGCCCTTACTAGGTTACCACAAAACACTATACCACAAACTTTCAACTCCTCAACGCAAGACCATCCCTCCCTTACCCCCAACGCTCCCCCTATCCAACTTCCTACCTCTAACAAAACCGATTTACTCCTATTAACACTCATGCCTGTCACCTTACCAAACCTCACCACCAAATCACTGATCCATCGTAAACATTCACTCGATGTTACCAACAACGTGGTATCATCTACATAACCTATTATTTCAGCCCTGCACCCCCACCCTCCCCCCTCCCTTGCTCCCCTTTCTCACCCAACCGAAAAAAAGGGTCCTGCAAAAACGCAAAAAGGATCTGAGATAAAGGACACCCTTGGCGAATACCTCTACCCATACTTACTGCCCAACTAATCCTGCCATTAATCTGTACCTTAAGCAATGCCTCAGCATATATAAGTCGAACCCAACCCACTATTTCCTCACCAAAACCCTGTCTCCTCATAATCTCCAACAATGCTCCCCTATGCACCCTATCATAAGCCATAGCCCAATCCAAACCTAACACACCTCCTTCACCACAATCTTCTATAAAACCCTTAATCCTCCTATGTCCCATTCTCATACTTCTTCCTGGGATCCCAAATTGCCCCTCATGCAACCAACCCTTCAAACCCCTCTTAAGCCTATTTGCCAAAATCTTTGCGAAAATTTTATAATCTGTGCACATCAAAGCAATTACTCTATAATCCTTAAGTCCCTTAGGTCCCTCACGTTTAGGGACCAACACCACCACCCCGGTTCTAACTGACTCTGCAAGCACCTCCCCCTCTCTCATTTCATTAAAAACCTTTACCAAGACCTCTCTCAACACATCCCAATACATTACATACACCTCACCAGGCAAACCATCAATCCCTGGCGTCCTCCCCATACGTAGTCCTTTTACCGCCTCCCAAACCTCCTCCTCAGTAATTACCCCACCTAACTCCCTCATCTCCTCACCACTCACTCTCTCCTCTATGCTACTTAACACTTCCTCCCCTATACAAGCATCCCCCTCCTCCTTCATAAATTTTTTCTCATACCACAATTCCGCATACCCACTCATCGCTACAGTCGTACTTAAAACCCTACCCTTCTTATACCCCCCAAACTGTCCTCAACTTCCAACGACCCTATTGTCATACCTTCTCTCCTCCTACGAAATTGCCTCAGAACCACCGCCGATGCCTTATCACCCCACAACACTTCATTCATGCCACTCCTGACTCTTAACGCTTGAAACCGATCATTCTGAATATCCCTTAAAGCTACCCTAATACCCTCCAAACTCTCTCCACTCCCTACCCCCCCTTCAGCATCCCTCAATAACCCCTCTAAATACCGTTGATACACAAATCTATATCGCGCATCTTCCCTACCCACCTTTTCAAAAAAATCCTTAATGGCAAGTTTCCCACATTCATTCCACCACTTAGCCACCCCAACAATACCCCGACCCTCCCCCACAAAACCTTCCACCACCCCTCAAAATCCACCTGCCACGCCAGCCTCTTCAACATCCCTACATTGAGCTTCCAATAACTTTGAAACACCTGCACTGCCCCCTCCCACCCTAATTGTGCCAAAACACCTTTATGGTCCGAAAAACCAACATCTATGCATTCCACTTTCTCCACCACCACTACTTTTGAAACATATATCCTATCTAAACGGGCTGCATACTTTCCCCTACTAAACGTATACTCCACCAGGTTATTCCCACCTCCCACTACGTCCACCACCCCCACTGCACACAAAACCTCCCTCAAGATCCTCACAACTTGCCCCGAACCCCTCGGTTCCACATCCTTGAGTCTAATAATACAATTCCAATCTCCCCCTATGATAGCTACTTGAGGCAAACCCCTTAAAGCATAAATTAACTCTTCCCTCACAAAATTATCCTTCACACGCAAAGTTGGTACTGCCGCATATAAACCCCAATAAAACTAACATTAACCACTCCCCATCTACCATCCACCCTAACCACTCTACCCCCTCCCCCTTCTTCCCATGTCCCCAAAACAAAAGGACTACCCTCCCTCACCCCCACCCCCACCCCCCTTTTAGGCCAGCAGACCCCCCACAAAGACCTGAAACCCCTTCAGAAACAACTCATTACCATTCCGAAAATTATGTTCCTGGAAAAATACTACATCTATCTTAAACCTACATAAGGTATCCTCTACCCACCTATGCTTGACCTCATTCCTGAGGCCATTCACATTGATACTTAGACACCTGAATTTAAAGGCATTGGTTTACCCTTCTGTTTTGCTTGCTTCCTGTCATTCTTATCAGTTGATCCAACCTTAGTACCACACTTTTTATCACCTGCCACTTCCTTATTTACTCTGGTACTACCATTTCCTCTAATACCAGCCACATTACCACGTACCACCTCTGACAATACTTTTTTCCCCGGTCTCTGCCCAGGAGTGAGGATGTCATTTTCCGCCTCCTCCCCAGTTCTCTTTCTTGATTCCACCTTCTCCATTTCCTCCTCTACATCCTCCTGCTGTCTATGGACCTCCACATCCACCTGTACCACAGTCGCTGTAGCTCCACTACTTTCAATCTGGTCCAAAGATGGCAGCAAAGTCTCCACCTCACCACCCACACCCTCCCCATTCCCCAAATCCATACTCTCACCTCCCAACATCTCATTCAAATCCTCCAATATAGCAACCTCATTTACCACACAATGAACATCCTCCTGTTGTTCCTCAGTCTCCTGAGGCGGCCGCTGATCCTTCAAATTCTGCTCTTCTCGACTCTGCATCACTTCCTGTTCTGCCTGCTCCACTTCCTCACTCCACTGCCTTCTTCCCTGCCCTCCTTCTGGTTGACTTTCCATGGCACCATCCTCCAGTACCACGCCCTTACGCTCCTCCACACTCTTGCCTGCAGGTTCGACAGTCCCACGTCGTCGATCCTCCCGTCTCCTCACACACTCAGCCGTCAGATGTCCAGGCTGCCCACACAATCTACATGTACGCACCTGCCCTTGATATGTCACGTATACCTGTGTACGGAAACAATCCACCATTACATAAGATGGTATTGGCTTGCGCAATGTCATTTTTACTGAATAAGTTCCCTCCAAAAGACCTGCATATAGCCCCTGCGCCCATCTGCCAATATTGACTGCATGAATGACACCAAATACCTTAAAAACGTCGCGGATGTCCTCCGGTCCCATTTCAAAGGGAATATTCTGTACCTTAATTCACTTGTAGACAGCAGACACATCCCGTAAGCATACCTCTACACCAGAATTTACCATCATTCGTTGATCCTGATATGCGTCCACCACCCTTTGATATGCTTCCGTGCTTGCAAATTTCACAAACAGCCTCTTTGCCCCATTGATGGATATGCCATAAAGATCTGCAAGTGTCACATGGTATGTGTCTCGAAGAACAGCAGGTAGTATCACATCCGCATTCGTCGAGTAGACCGCTCCTTGTATAAACTCAACACATACTGTGTTAACTCGCTGCCAGTAGCCGTCCGCCATCTTTGCTGAAAATATAATTTCCAACTGCTACCACCAGGGGCTGACCAACACGTCCGCACACCACCAGTGCTGGACGCGGAATGTAGTGCCATTAGGATTGCAAACAATTCAGTTTGCAGTGTAGACGCCCAGTTGTTAATTCTTATGCCTAGTTCAAAAAAATTATTATTGTTCTTAACTAGGGAGGTGGCAACCAAAGCTTATGCAGCCCTGCCAGAAGACTCCTGTTTAGATCCATCAGTGTATATAACTTGAGATAATTTATTACTGCCAGCTAGGCGATAAATTTCTTCTTGAGCAGTTGCTTTAACAAGTGATTTAAGGAAGGGATTACTAGCAATGAGCTTCTTGGGAGGGACTTGCAGGTATGTGATATTAAATGAACACATCTTCCATGGAGGGGTGAAATGCTCTTGTTGCCTACAGTGATACAATTCATGCAGGTTGTAAAACTTAATGTAATTGCATGTTTTCACAATTCATTTAGATCTTCTAGACATTTAGTAAGATTCATTGTGACAGTGTCAGGTTCATTTCTTAACATTCTAATACCAAGTACAGTGTTAATCTCAACAATCCTATCACTGATACTAGTAATACCAAGCTCCTTCCTCATATTAAGAATCTTTGTAGATTTTGGACAGCCAAGAATAATTCTGAGAGCTTCATTTTGCATTAACTCCAAGGGTCGGAGAGAACTTTCTCGAGCTAATATCAACATGGGAGCAGCATAATCAATTAAGGACCTAATATAGGCTATGTACATCATTCTCGCTATTCTCACATTAGCACCATAGTTGGGGTTGTAGCCAGCAACAGCTTTAAGAGCATTTAGTCTATCTTTGCATTTTTTATTTAGTTGTGGTATAGTAGATTTGGTAAAGGGTACATCTACACCAAGATATCTGTAAGTTTTAACATATCTAATGTTTTCACCCTGCAAATAGATGGGTGGGGGATGTCGTTTGCTTGTTAATATCTTTGTTTTAGAGGAAGATATTATGAGGCCTAGTCGATTACAAATTGCTTGAAGTTCATTAGGAACGGAACTCATCTTTTTATGCCCTGTTGTATGGATCATGATGTCATCAGCATAGCTTATATCTATATGTTTAGGTGAGGCAGGTAGAGCATTTAGGAGAGCATTAATCAGAATATTAAATAGCATGGGACTGAGAACTTCTCCCTGCGGTGTACCTAGGGACATTTCTTTAGACTCGCTTCTAAAGCCTTGGTAGAGGACAGAGGATACTCTGTTTGACAGGTATCCTATTATCCAGCAGAGTAGGCTACCACCAATATTCATTTTGGCTAGTTCATGTAGTATAACAGTTCTGTTCGCGATATCAAATGCAGATTTTAGATCAAGAAATGTGGTAAAACTAGTAGAGGTGTGTGAGGTGAGAAAGGTGGAGATACAATTCTGCACACTCTTACCTTTCATGAACCCATAGATGGAGGGGGAGAGTTGGTGTCTGCTTCTATAGTACAGTCTGTTAAGTATCATTCTTTCAAACATTTTACAAAGACAGCTAGTTAAGGAGATCGGTCTAAATGTATCAGGCTGTTGGGGCTTAGGGATAGGCACAATGAGACTATTGGTCCAGGAAGTAGGAAAAACTCCCTCAATGTAACTGGTATTATACAGTGCCAACAAAGGATTATTAGGCACGTGCCTTAAAGTTCTGAGAATATCATAGGTTATACCATCCTCTCCATGAGCAGTTGATCGACCTTTAGTTAATGCATTATCTAATATAATCATACTCATACTCTGTGAAGAGGCAATCACTCTCATCAATATTTTGGCTCATAAAATTAATCAGTTTCAACATTTCTTCAGAAGCACTCTCTAAGTTTTCTCTAATATGAGATGGCAGGTTTTCATGCCTGGAGATTTTGGACCAGTCATTTATGAGGTCATTTGCTTTTTCAAGTGTAAAGGGATGAGCAACATTGCCAGTCTTTTTCCTGGTTATTTTATTTATACATTTCCATGCCAGACTTAAAGGGGTAGACCTATTTAATCCATTAACGAATTGTTCCCATTCCTGTTGCCTAAGTTCTTGCTTTCTATTTCTTGGATTTGTTAGTGCAGCTTGGAATGTTCTGAGAAGGTCTGGGGTTCTGCACTCACGGTATGCTTTACCAATCTTCCTAGCTGCATGTGTTAGATTGCGTAGCTGTGGGTCATTATAATATTTACATTGGTTTTTATTGTCATTTCTAGTGGAAGGTTTATGTTGTCTTTTCCTGCCCACTTGATCTGTGAGTACAGTCTCAATAGCGGTAACTAGATCATCATTGAATTTTTGTGTGCCAATGGGCTCATAATCTTTATACTATTGATCCAAGTGGTTAATAAATCTATCTGATCACTTCCCAAGACTCACAACTGTCAATCTTGATCATATCTCAAGCAACCAAGGAGCTAAATACAGAAGGCCAGGCGAGGTGAAGCAGTCGTAGGCGATATCACACTGGACGAATCCATAGATGGAAATAGGTCATGCCTATAGGTTAGGCAAGTTTATTTATACTCTTGTCAGACACAGCAGCATCTTCGGATGGAAATAAATGGTATAAAATACAGACACAATGGAAAAATAAACACAAAAACAGTATAATGTGATCCTTTATTGACAATGTTTCGCCCACACAGTGGGCTTTATCAAGTCACAAACAGATCTCCTGGGTAAATAATGCATGAGTATTTATAGGATGGAGAGTCAGGGGAAGAATGCTGGGTAGGTTGGATATGATAAAGATCTGCACGGGACTGGCGGGTGCGTATGGAGTTATGTGGGATAACGATGAAGAAGTTTCTTGGCAAGGGGTTAAGCTATGTTGTACAAGCCGTTGTTTTGGTTGAAATTATTGGATATGCAGATAAGTGATTATTATTATTATAATCAAAAGAAGCGCTAAACCACAAGGGTTATACAGCGCGGCGGGGCAGGACAGGATGCAGGGAGAATGAATTGTAAGCGAGAGATGGATGATTAGTAGGGTATGGAATACAGCAGGATAGCGGATAGTGCAGGGATAGAGGGTAGCAAGAGATCGAGGTAGAAGGGACTGAGGGAGGTGCTAGAGGTATATTTCAGAGTTTGTGTAGTAAGTCAGTTTCTGTCAAAAAGTCAACGAGAGAGTCAGGATTAAAGGAGGGTCCATCAGC